>PVJD01005430.1:0-71437 GCA_004026545.1 Mormoops blainvillei
CAGTTAAGGAGAGTAGAGACCCTCAGGGTGACTGTCATTATTTGGTGTGGAGGGATGACAATACCTAAAATTTGTTTGGCTTTGCACGTATTTACAAAGTGCTTTCACATACCTTAATCTCATTTAATCCTCTTACAAATATCTTCCAAAATTAGGGCAGATATTTTTCTTATTTTATAGATGAGGAAACTGAGGCTCAAGCTGTTGAGTGACTCGCCCAAGAACACAGGGCAAGTGAGTGATGGAGCCAGGAGTGACACCCACGTCTTCTGACTCCAAGTCCACATCTTTACGTCTAGTCGTCGCCCTCCCTGCTATTGAGTTTTTCATATTCTCACCGCCTTTTCCTCTGTCACACAACTCTGGGGGTTACCATTCCTCAGTGCAGTCCATGGAGTCATTATGACCCAGTATCTTTACATAGGCTACACGGTGTCCTTACAATGGATGGGGTATACCCCCCCCGCCCCCCGTTCCATTTAAGTCCTGCCGCCCTCATTCTCCCTGGCTTACTACGGGCTAGGGCTCAGAGTTCTCATTCCGCCACCCCACGTATTGTAGCAGCAAGTGTGGTGGTGGGATAAGATCTTAGCTTTTTTGTTTGTTTGTTTATATCCTTACCTGAGGACATGCTCATTAATTTTACAAAGAGGGGATGGGAGGGAGGGAGAGAGGGAGAGAAAAATCGATGGGAGAGAGAAGGATTGATCGGTTGCCTCTCACACACGACTGAACCTGCAACCCAGGCACGTGCCCTGACCAGGAATGGAACCTGCAACCCTCGGTTTAGGGGATGGCGCTCCAACCATCTGAGCTATATTGACTGGGGTGTGATAAGATCTTATCTGAAGACCAAAGACCTGGGTTTGAGTCCCACCATCATTAATGAGCTTTGTGACCCTGTCTCTCTAAGCCTTAGTTTTCTCCTCTGTAAAAGGGAAGATGCTCTACCAATGTCTATAGTTATGTCAGTAATTGTATGTATCCAACTCTGTGTCTCTAGACAGCACTGTTTCTATGGTACATGCACCCCCACCCTGTCAGCCTCTGAGGACATAGGTGGTAGAAACAGTGAGTGGAGAGGGACGCAGGTTGGAGAGGTTGGTTATTTGCCTCTGTGATAATGCGCTCGGGAATGATTATGAAATATTATGCCATTTCTTCCAGTATCTCATGATCACTACGGTTATTGATTTTGATGCTGTTCTCGGTGAAGACTGGACCCGGCTGATTGGTTCCTGGCATACAGTGTATATTCCTTTTATCATTTGTTCATTCAACAGATATTTATTGAGGGTCTGCTACATACCAGATATATTCAAGGGGCTGGGGAATAATACAACTCCACGCAAAATGGATCAAGTCCTTGTCCTCATGCAGCTTCCAATTGTGTGGGGGGGGAAGAACAGATAGACCAGAGGCAAAGACAAACAGAAGTGTGTAATACAGTATAAAGCAGTGAGTGACAACGTCTCCAAAGACAATAAAGCAGAGTAAGGGGTGAGTGAGGGGGGACGTTTTGCGTATATGTTTGAGTGATACATGTGTGAGCACATGTGTGTGTGCATGTGTGCAAGCATGTGTGGGAATGGTGAAGACCTCCCTGAGAAGGTGACCTAAATTAAGAGGAGTGAACTGTGTGGCTAACTGAGGGAAGAGCTGAGTTCCTAGGCTCTTGGGAAATGTTAGCTTAATGTTAAATTGTAAATAGTTATTCATAGATCTGTTCAAACCTCACTTTGCCTTCCCATGGACCCCCACATCAAGTTCAAACACTGCCAAGGGCCTTTCCAGCAGGGGCTTCGCTCCCTTTGATTGTTTCACTGCTTCCTGCCCATGGACTCTGTTGTCACCACCCTCCTTTGGCCTGGCCCGTGACTGCCCCCTCGACCTCTCCAGCCCTTCCTGCTCCACGAAGCCTCTCATTACTCCACTGGTTTCTCCTTTCCGAGCATTTTGACTGTGTTTCACAGTTTGCACGTATTTTGTTTTTATTTTATTCGTGTTTGTTGGCTTTGCCTCTTCAACTGCTGCTCAGTAGTTTGGGTGTGATCTGTCTAAAACCTCTGTATCCCCTGTGGCTTCTCCCACAAAGTGAAGTCCATAGCAGGTGCTCACTAAACCCTTGGTTACTGTTTAATTGAAGAATTAATTTTCTTCTGGGAAATGGATCAGAGGTCAGCCTGGAGCGATACATTGCAAATGGCACAAATTTTCCCAGAGGGATGTGGTGCCCGTTTCCCCAGCCCTTGGATCTGGGCTGGGTTAGTGAGGTGTTTTGAGCAATGGAATGTGGTGGAAGGGACATAGTGCAAGTTATGGGTCTACAAGTCTCGTAGATTTTGACTTTGGGCTGGAAATACTTCCAACACTGAATATGCCAAGGCTTGCCTGGTGGAGGACAAAAGACCCCGTGGAGAGGGGTCTTGGTGATCGCGGTAGTGGTTACAGGCATGGAATTGAGCCACCCGAGAACAGCTGAGTCTGGTTCAGCCCGAAGAGGTCACCCAACTGAGACTGGCCCAGATTGTCCTTCCACACAATTATGAACTAAATAACATGGGGTTGTTCTCAGCCACTGAGTTTGGGTGGTTTGCTCTGTAGCACTGAATGACCAATGCATTCTGTGTGACCCGTCTGGTAGGAAGACAGAGTGGTTCTAGAAATAATCCCTCACATTCGTGTAATGCGTTCATTCCGTAGGTCAGATCTCTCTCACATCCATCACTTCATCTGATTCTTGCGGCACTCTTTTGAGGAGATAGGCAGGAGCCATTGTACCAATTTTGCAGATCAGGAAATCAAGACACAGAGAGGTTGCCTCTGACACGCCAGCTGGAAGAGGACGTGGGCCCAGTGCTCAGTCCACTGTCAGGCACAAGCCCCTGGACACATGGTGGCCTTCCCTGCAGAGGGCAGCTTGACCCGGAGGGCAGTAGCCTGAGTTGGACAAGGAAAGTCGAGACCTGAAGGCCTCGCTCTGAGGCCGCCTGTTCTAATGAGCCCTGCTGACCCCAGCTCCTCTCACCTCCAAGTAGGAAGGTTGTGTAACGAGAAACTCATAATGAGGCTTAGAGAGTCCCTGTTGTTTCCAGAGTAGCTCCGAGCCTCTGCTTTGCTGCTGGATTCTGCTTGCGAAGGTTTCTAATTTGGGGTCTTAATTTTTGTAAAGCGTGAATTACAAGAAGTCAGAAGAATGATGCAAAGAGCATTTAATAATGCACATTCACAAAAGAAGTGGTGTAACTACATTAATTAGGCAAGTCTTGCGTAAAGATGCAATGTAATTATATATTTGAGACAGTTAATTAGGGAGCTACTTGGAAATTTCAGTGAATATTAAGGTAATTATACATAAATACTATAACCATTAAGGCTGCACCCATAATGAAAGCAATAACTAATTACATAAATAACATCATACTTGTGTTTTTACATTATCAACACCTTACAAAGCTTCCTCTCCCCCGCCTCGCTTCCCCATGCAAATGACAAATCTTCCATTTTTAACTCAGATATTCTTGCAAATGGTTGGAAACAATGACCTTTCCTCTTCTTTCCTCTATTTTCACAAATCTGGGCTCACCGCGGGAGCTTCCAGTGAATGGACAGGAAGGTGGGATATGACGGCTTTGGGCAGGAGTAACCTAGGGCCAACCGGGCAGTGGCTGGAGAGGACCACAGACAAGGTCAAGGTGTGGGCTTGGGAGACCTAGATTCCATCCCAGCCCTGCCCTTCATCAGCTGAACCAGCTCTGAGAAATCACTTAGCATCTCTGCCCCTCAGTTTCCTTATTATGTCCCATGGGATGATAGCAATCCCCGCCTTCCAGAGCTGTGATGGAGAACAAATACAAAACAGTGAGGTGCCAAAAGTGGCTTCGAGGCCCCTGATCACTGACCTCTGTGCCTACACCAACCTCCCAATTAAGAACTGCTTTTAAGAAACAATGTGGAAGTCATTCACACTTAAGTGTCACTGACTGACGATTTAAAGTGTGGGGGGTGGGGCTTGGGGACCAGAGAATATAGTTATATTTTAACAGGAGGCAAAGGCTTTGGCTTTGCAGAGGCCCGTCACCAGGAGGTTAATGAGACATTTGAGCCGAGCAGTCTGGGCACCCAGCATCTGGCCACAGGGGCGTTTGCCATTCCGCGTGAGAAGGACCGCGCAGCGGAGTAGAGATCAGTGGACCGAGGAGTCTGAGAGAGCTGCGGTTAACATCTTCCACGAGCGAGCTGCTCGGACCCTCTAATAATGATAAAAATTTAAAAATTCACATATAACCAGACCTGCACAGATCAAATCTGTCATTCAAGGGTCAACTGTATCTTTGATCTGTGGTTGGGAACCTGAGTATGTGGAGGGTCAACTAGTAGTTACACTTGGATTTTTTAATAAAGATTTTGTTTTGTTATTTACTTATTTTTAGAGAGAGAGAAAAGGAGAGAAAGAGAGAGAGAAACATCAATAGGAGAGAGCAACACTGACCAGTTGCCTCTCATAAGCGCCCTGACTGGGGACTGAACCTGCAACCCAGGCATGTGCCCTGACTGGGAATTGAACTGGTGACCTTTCTCTTTGCGGGATGGTGCCCGACCAACTGAGCCACACACCCATCAGGGCTATACTTAGGTTTTTGACTGCGTGGGGGTCAGGGCCCCTAACTCCTGTTCAAGGGTCAATTGTCCTGTTCATTTTTCAAGAATAAATTGTTTTATTGAAGAGTAGTCTATATTCACAAATCGAAGGGAACAGTTGATAAATATTATTACTCAGATCAGGAAACAAAACACTGCTAGCATCCTAAAAATGTCCCAATTACTTTCTCAGTTTGATGAAATTATTAATCTTTTCTTCTACTTTCTTGAACATAAAAAGAATAGTTATTTCAAAGTTCTTATCTGAAACTCCAATATTTAGTTTTCCCATGGGTCTGTTTTTTTTGTTTGTTTTTATAAACTATTTTTTAGTTTTAGGTTCACAGCAAAATTGAGTGGAAAGTACAGTGAGTTCCCATATACCCCTCTCCCCTCAACACCACAGACGCTCTGACTAGCGACACCTGGCACCACAGCAGTTACATTCAACGAACCAACATTGTCACATCATTATCACCCGAAGTCCATAGCTCACATTAGGGTTCATTCTCAGTGGTGTTTGTTTTGAGTTTTGACGTACAGTGTAATGACGTTTTCACCATTATAATATCATACAAAAGGTTTCATTATCCACCTATTTGTCTCTCCCTCCCCACAAGCCCCTGGCAACCACTGATCTTTTTACCATCTCCATAGTTTTGCCTTTTCCAGACTATCCTATAGTTGGCATCACATATTATGTAGCCTGTTCAGGCTGGCTTTTTTGCACTTGGTAATATTCATCTAAGTTTCTCCCATGTCTTGAAAGCTCATCCTTTTTTAACTCTGAATAAGATTCCATTGTCTGTAGGCACCACAGTTTATTTATCCACTCACCTTACTGAAGGATGTCTTGGCTGCTTCCAAGTTTAGGCAATTATGAACACAGGTGCTATAAACATCCAAGTGCAGGCTTCTGTGTGGACATAGTCCTCAGCTCCTTTGGGTCAATACCAAGGAGTGTGATTGCTGGAGCACGTGGTAGGAGCAGCTTTAGTTTTGTGAGAGACTGTCAGACCGTCTTTCAAAATGGCTGCAACTTTTCGCTTTCTCACCAGCGATGAATGAGAGTTCCTGTTGCTCCACAGCCTTGTTAGCATTTCGCGGTGGTGTGTTGGATTTTAGCCATTCCAATACATGTGTGTCTCGTTTGTTGCTTTAATGTGCATTTTCCTGACGTGGAGCACCTTGTCATATGCTTATTTGCCATCTGTACATCTTCTTTGGTGAGGTGTCAGGCTCTTTGGCCCATTTTTAAAAATCGGATTGTTTGCTTTCTTATTGCTCAGTTTTAAGATCTCTTTGTATTTTTTGGATAACAGTCCTTTATTAGATATGTCTTTTGCAAATATTTTCTCCCAGTCTTTGGCTTTTCTTCTCATCTCGATGGGTCTTTTTTATTGACTTTTTAAAAAAATATATTTTTGTCATTTGATCTTGCCTGTTATTATATCAAGCAATTTTTTTATCCTCTCCCAATGACATTTCTTTTTCATTACTTTTAGAGAGAGAGGAAGGGAGGGGGAGAGAGAGGGAAGGGGAGGGAGGGGGAGAGAGAGAGAGAGAGAGAGAGAGAAATTGATGTGAGAAAGAAACATCGATTGGCTGCTTCCCATACATGCCTCAACTGGGGCCCCGACAGAGGATCAAACCCACAACCTAGCCGCGTGCCCTGACCTGGGATTGAACCCATGACCTTTCAGTTTACAGGACGATGCTCCAACCAACTAACTGAGCCACGCTGGCCAGGGCCCAAGTAATTTTTGATTGAGTTATGGGTGTTGCGGAATAAAAATTGTACAGGTAATCTGAGGCTCTGGACGGTGGTTTCTTTCAGCGATGGCAGGCAGCACACCTGAGTCCAGACAAGGAGGAAGTCTATTTGAATCTGGGCTTCAGTCTTGGTGCAAACTGGTCTGTTTTGGTTTGCCTTTACTTTTAGGGAATTGTCCTAGGGAATTATTGGAATGTTTTCTGGGGTTACTCCAGCTTGATGGGCCCTAAACTTCAATGTTCATTCTTCTGGCCATGTGAGGTTGCCTGGGATTCCTAGCGCCTCAGACTCGGGGCTCTCTGACCCTCTCTCTGCTGCTTGGCCCCTTATCTGTATCTTTAAGAGCCGACAAATGCCTCAAGGCTAAAAACTACATGAATAGCTGACTTTCTTCTGTATTACTTCTCTTTGCTATATTGGCCCCAGAAATCTTTCTGTCTTGGCAGCTTTACAGAGCCTATAAATGCTTTTTCTCTTTTAATAAATGTTTTATTGTGGAATAACTTTAGATTTACAGTAAAGTTGCAGAAACAGTACAGGGCGTTTCCATATATCTGTCACCCAGCCTTGCCTAATGTAACACCTTCTATGGTACTCTTGTCAAAACTAAGAAACCAACACTGGTATGTTACTATTAAAAAAATTTCAGACTTTATTTTGATTTCATCTTTTTTTTTCTAATATTCTTTTTAAAATTTACTGGATTCAATTTAGGATATCACATTGCATTTAGCAAATGTATTTTTAAAATCCAACTTTTTAGTTATTTTTAGCAGGAGGGCTGATCTGTTATAAGCTAATGTGATATAGCTGGAAGCAGAATTCCTGTTTATTGGTTTTAATGTTTTATCATTAACCAGTAGATAAGGCACAGGAGACAATTTGGGATATTCATTATTTTAAAGGTGACCAATAAAACAACGAAAAAATAAAACCAACTCTGGGAATACATGTGAGGGAGGAGGTAGTATAAGAGTGAAGCCCTGGCTGGTGTGGCTCAGTGGATTGAGCTCTGGTCTGCGAACCAAAGGGTCACCCGTTCGATTCCCAGTTAGGGCACATGCCTGGGTTGTGGGCCAGGACCCCAGTAGGGGGTATAGAAGAGGCAACCACACATTGATGTTTCTCTCCCTCCCTTCCCCTTTCTAAAAAATAAATAACTGAAATCTTTAAAAAAAAGTGTTAAATTTTCTGATTTGCAATAGATGACAGTCAATTGATGCCATCAAATTCATGTCATGACACAGAATTGCAATGATTAGAAAATCATTAGAAAACAGAAAATAAAAGAATTGGTTATCTCTATGTAATGAGACAGGAAGTTGTGAAGGCATAACATTTACTTCTTTGTTAATTGAAGCTGATTTTCTTAAAATTTTTCTTAAGTCATATGACGTGGAATCTATGTGTGCTGACATAGTATAATGCCCATTACACAGTTACAGTGGAGAAAAAGATAATGGTTAATAGAGAATGTATAGTATGATACTCTCATGAACACTCGATGTGCACATGTATGTATATACAGGGGCGGGCAAAAGTAGGTTTACAGGCGTAATACAAATAAATAATATAATCATTAATAAATAACAACACGAGAATAAATTGTGTGTTTTGCATACCCACAACCGTAAACGTCCCTTTGCTCCACCCCGTGTGTGTGGTCTTGCGCTTCCTTCACTGTCAGGAGAAGCGCGTGTCCCGACTTACCTGCTGGTCACAAGAGCAGGATGAGGGGCACTGGGAGCGGAGCCCGCCTAAAACCCTCTCACAGGAATTTGATCTGAATCTGAATAACCCAGTTCTTTATTACCTGTAGTGGAAGTCAAGAATGACAAATACAGTCATAAATTTCTCATAACTAACAATAAAGACAAACAGAGGTAATACCTTTAAGTGCTGAATGACAATAGATATTGACCCAGATTCCATAGCCAAAAATCCCCCTAATATTTAAGATTTAAGATGGTGCACACACCTTTTCACACATTCAGAAATCAAGGGAATTAAGCCTTCAAGACCTTTCCAGAATAAATTAATAAAGGATGTACTTCAAAATAATAAAAATGATCCCAGAGGGAAGGAGTTGGATGGAAAAAAGGTAGCGAAAGATGAAATTAAGCCCTGGATGGTGTGGCTTAGTTGGTTGGAGCATCGTCCTACAGACTGAAAGGTCTTGGGTTTGGTTCCTGGTCAGGGCACATGCCCAGGTTGCAGGTTCAATCCCCAGTCAGGGTCGGAGAAGGCAGCCAATTGATGTTTCTCTCTTACATCAATGCCTCTCTCTCTCTCTCTCTCTCTCTCTCTCTCCCCCTCCTTTCCTCCCTCCCTTCCTCCTTCCCTCTCCCTTCTTCTCTAAAAGCAATGAAAAATAAAAATGTCCTTGGGTGAGGATAAAAAATAATTTTAAAAATGAAATAAAAACCTATTGGTAATAAGATTAATTATTGTGAAAACTGTTTCCTGTTTACCAAAAGATCCAGCAACAAAAAAATTAAGGGTATTGGTTCTCAGGAGGTAGTTAAATAGTTCTTGCTTTATTGTGAAAGATTAGAGACATGGAACAGCTTTAGTATTAGGAAAATATATAGTTATATATGTATATTTAAATGTATGGGTAGCTAGGATAATAGAAATAGAAGTCAAGCTTTCAAAAATCGGATGGAAAATAAAGGTGTTAAGACAACTTTATCAATCCTGTAGCTTGTAGGAAATGGGGAAAAAACGTGACTGAATCACAGCTGCAAAGTCCCTTAATATATCCACAGGTTGTGGGGACAGAATATGCATGTCTTTGGGGAGCCGTTACTCAACCTGCCTGAGGACCATAAATGCAAAGGCCCTGGGGTGGGAATGTGATTGGTGAGTTGGAGGAGGTTGGTCAGTGTTGCTGGAGGAGGATGGAGAGTGAGGGCAGCAGGTAGGAGCAGTGTAGGAGGAGCAGCAGGCCCCACTAAGGACCTGGGTCATCTCTTTATAGGGTGTGAGGGTGGACTCTAATATTCTCAATGTCACTGAACATGAAAATCAACTGGGGAGCTTGTTAAAATATACATTTCCTAAGTGAAATAAATCAGATAGAAAAGGACAAAAACCACATGATTTTACTCTTGTGGACTATAAAACAAAAAAAAGAAACAAATGTACAGATGAAATAAAACAAAAAACAAACTCATAGACACAGACAGCAGATTGGTGGCTACCAGAAAGCCAGGGGGATGGGCGGAGTAAAGGGGTCCAAGGTACCGGTGATGGGTGGAAACCAGACTTTTGGTGGTGAGCATGCAATAGCGCGTACAGGGACCGAATTTTAATGTTCACACCTAAAACTTACATAATGTTATTAACAAATGTTACCTCAGTAAAAAATAAAAGATAAAAAATAAAGATAAAACTTAAAAAATGCATTTCTGGGCCCAGGAGATTCTGATTCAGTAACTCTGAGGAAAAGCCCCAGAGACTGACACTTTCTGAAGCATCCCAGATGATTTCAGCAGATGGTTCCGGGGATCAGCCCACTTGCTCCCGAGGAAAACAACTCGGAGCGTTGTGTAATAAACTCCCTCCATCTAACTCTTCTTCCTCTTCTTCATCCTCTTGGTTGCTCTCGTTCCCCCTGCTAGGTGGGCTTTGGAAAGCACACATGACCGAATTGTGGCCTTGAAGACATGGGGAGAAGTCTTTCAAAGGTGCTCTTACAGAAGTCGTCCTTTTAAGATAAAAGAAAAGCTATCTGATATGGCAGCCATCATTCTGTCCTCTCGAGGACGAGGTCAACGCCAAGGGTGGCAGCGAGGAGAAGTCTAGAACCTGGACTTGGGGCTAGTGAGCTGCTGGGCCCACCCATTCCAAGCGCACCCTGTCTTTGGATGTTCTGGTTGAGAAATAACACGTCCCCATGTGGTTTACGTGAACTGGAGGTGGTGATTCTGCAACTTGCAGTGGAAGTGTTCCTAGATGATGTAGCAAGAGCGGCTCCAGCTTTTCTCTCTCAGCTGCTCCATATTTCTCCTTTTGGGTAGAATGGAAAAAACTATAGCGCTTTCCTTCTCTCCCACCTGTATCGGGCAGGCTCGTGAAGGGATGAAACAATATCTTTAAGGCACTTACTTAGCACAGTGTCTGGCACAGAGTAAGTGCTTGAATTGATTGAACTTGTTGAAGGCTGTAAGGGTGTTACACAGAAGTACAGTAAAGCACCACCCATCAGTCTTCATTCCTAGATTCTCTCTCAAATCAGGATTGAAGATTACTTTGGCTTTCTTTGGCAAACATCCTGTTGTACTCATGACTCTTTGTAGCAAATTTTCTATTAGCTTAGAAAAGGTTTATTCACCAGATGCAGGTCTTGTGGGTGTTTCCGACCCCTAACCCTCTGGCCACACCCTGTGCCGTTCATTGCTACCAGGACAGACCTGTTGGAGGATGAGACATTACCACTGGGGGAATCGGGGGTGGCGAACTGAGGTAGGGTGGATTTCGGCTGTGTCATAGTGGGGTGCATTGTCATGTTTTTCCCAACCCAGTTTACTCCAGGCTTATGGACGCTTTGCTGGCTTACAATAGTTGTAGCGGGCCGACCCAGCCTGAAGTCTGATGCTAAGTTTATCAGACCTTTTCAAGGGTCATAAATGGACTAGTAGATCCTACAGACAAAAGGGGAGTCTCCTAGGTAATTCACAGTCATTTCCTATTTGAACCCAAATTTGTAAAACCCGAAAACCTTCTCAAACACAAAAACACAGATCACATGGGAAACAAAACAGTGTTTCCAGTATTCCAGTATTTGAAACTAAAGTTGGAAAACAAGCCTCCTGTCCTTTACAGTAAAATTGCTTAGGGTTAGTTGTGCCACCAGCCCTACCGATGATGCCCAAACTTGACAGGGCCACAAGCATGTGATAAAACATGGTATTATTAACATTTTTGTCCCCAGAGACAGAGAATCTCGTCATGGGAAAGATAAATGTTTATGTTGATTGTTAGAGTGTTTTCATATCAAAGGTTATGACTCTAACCCCACCCTGACTCAAATCCTCACCCAACTCCTGGCTGACCTCTGGGTGGTTTGAGCACTCTCGTAGTCCCCAGGGAGTTGGGAACTGGGTAATACAGGAGGTGTGGATTTAGTTGTGGGATGGCGTGTTACTTCATTCTGCCTGGCTAAAGCCTTGGTCCTGAAGTCTGTTCTCTTGCCGTAAGCTTGGGAATGGCGTTATGACTCAAAGTTTTTCTCCTCTGCCTCTCCTTCTCTCTCTCCTTCCGTAATTGAAGTCCCACATCTCTAGGGTCACTGTGCATGGCAAGTAAATCAGAGATCGGTTTCCCAGCTTTGCAATCAGAACTGGCCTTGTTCTTTCTTTTTATCCTATGTGTGTGCAGCCACGTGGTGCTGTCATATTTTGATTTGGGTGCCAATAGAACATTTTCTTTTATCAGTGAAAGAACATGCAAAGGTCCTGGTAAGCGGGATGGACACTTCTCGGGCAGATGTGACAGTGTGTGTGTGTGGGTATAAGAGAGGGAGAGAGAGGGACAGAGAGAGAGAGAGAGATTGACTGATTGAGAGGGAGCTGCTTCTGAGAGTTAGGAATCAGATTTCCCAAAAGTGGGCACCTGGAAAGTCCTCTGCCATATTGGCTATCGCTTCTTAAGAATGACATAATGGAGCTGGAAGGGATCCAGGAAAGGACAGCTGAATTAATTAAAGAGTTGGAATGATTTTAAAAAACACTTTTATTTTCAGATTATAAAAGTAATATGTATTCATTATAGAAAATTTGGAAAATATTCAAGGCAAAAGGGAAAAAATTATATATTATTCTACCACTCAGAGGTAATAGAATTTAACATTTTCTTGTATTTCCTTTCTGTCATTTTTTTATGTACACAAACATATAACATATAACAAAATTGGTATATATATATAGTATGGGGCAAAGTAGGTTTACGGTTTGTATGGAAAAGAATACAATAATAAATAATAATACAAAATAAACTCTGTTTTGTGTACTCACAACTGTAAATCTATTTTTTGTGTGTAAATACACACACATATAAATTTGGTATCATATTTGATACATGCTTTGTATCGTATTTAGTCTGTTACTTTGTCATCAAATATTTTTGAAACATTTTCATGGCTATATAATACAGCAATTGATGGATGTACAAAATTGTAGTATTTAGGTTTAGTTTATTTTTAGAATATATGCAATAAATTAATTACATATTTTCCTTTTTTGATGAAATGTTTTCTATCCAATCCTTCATGGGCATTTCTGATTATTTCCTTAGGATCAATTCTTAGAAACAGAGTTATGGGACCAGAAGTTTTGAATATTTTTAAGGTACTTGGCACATGAAATGAATTCAGAAGTTGAGGACTTGTTGACGTGAAAAGTTAAAGGCCCAATGGAGATATGAGTGAAGTCCGTGAAAGCACACAGGGTTTCAGCTGGTCCAGGAGAGATTTGCTCACCAAATGCTGAAATATTGCAAACATGCAGCGATTCTGGGAGTTCAGTGAGGGTAGCTTTGGAACCAATACAATGAAGGTATGATTTGCTCAGCAGAGGGGGCATCTGCGTAATTCTTTGTCTTGCAAAGTGGTAACTGGCTGAAAGTATAGGCTTTGTAAGGTTTTGAATAATGGTCGTGGGAGTGGAAGGGTGTTGTGGTGGGTTTGTCATTTTGAGGCAGTGTCATCAGGTGCCTAGAACTGAATGGCACATCATGAGACAGTGGCCATCAGTTTGACTGTGTGATGTGCTGAGGGAAGGGATCTCTGTAGCCTTGGTACCTGGAAATGGTGACAGAGGACTCTTCTAAACTTCCCAAATGGCTTCTGGAACTAAGAGTGGAAACAGGAGTGAGGATTTATCTTTGGGAAAGATTCTTTTTCTTTAATCTTGGAACGGTGTCACTTTTGTGCAGATGTGATTCAAGTTATCTATCCTAACTTTTTAGGGAGAAGTGATTGAAACATAGATATTGGCATGTCAAGCGTTCTGTCTTTTAATAGCAGTGCTATCCCTGGCTGGGGCCTTCGGAGTTTGTTTGTTTATTTTTTTAATGTGAGGAGATTAGTGGGGTTTTTCTTGTGGTCTGGGACGTAGAGATTTTGGAAAAAGGATAAGGAGGAAAGAGGTCAAGAATCGGCTCCAAATTTGTTGAAATTACTTTAGCATGGGACATCAATTTCCCCGCTCCCTTTCTTTCTCCATTCCTCTTTTTCTCCTCTCCCCTACCTTTCTTTCGCCAACCTTTCTATCTTTTACTGCAGGTACAAGGAGAATTTTCTGTGTAATGAACAATGTATGGAAGAATGCGTGAAACAGAGTATGTGGACGAGGTGCAAATGAACTTAGGTTCTCTTTAATCTTCTTCACTATTATTTTGAAACAGAAATAGATTTTTTAATTAAAAGATACTTTTACTCACATAAATGCAAAATGAAACATGAAGGGCTCATTTTTTTCTGTTCTTAAATTGAAAAATTTAAGGGGAGACATGCTACCCAATTTTGGCTAGCGTTGGGGGAAAAGTCACTGCTGGAGGTGATGCTGCAAATTTTCTATTAAAAAATTTCTTTCAATTACAGTTTACTTTCAGTATTATTTTGTATTGGTTTCAGGTGTACAGTGTAGTGGTTAGACAATCATATCCTTTACACAGGGATTTCCCCCCAGTATTTCCAGTACCCACCTGGCACCATACATAGGACAATATCATTGACTGTATTCCTTAAGCTGTACTGTATATCTCTGTGAGTATTTTGCAATTACCGATTTGCGCTTCTTAATCCCGTCCCCTCTTTCGCTTAGTCCCCCAACGCCACTCCCACCTGGCAACAACCGATCTGCTTTCTGTGTATGAGTCTGTTTCAGCTTTGTTTTTCATGTATTTTGTCAAGAAAACTATTAAAAAAAAATAAAACATTATAAAAACTGCATAGGAAACAGTTAGTACAAATTATTAGTTGCAATATGCAAATGAGGAGGAATTAAATACGTTCACTTCCAGATCCTGTAATCTCTAAATTTCCTCCATTGCAGGAAGGGAAGTGCTGGTGGTAAGACCCAGGCTCTGGGGAGAGGGGGTCAAAAATGTTACAGAAAGCAGGTGGAGGGAAGGTCTTTTTTTCCCCTAAAGAAATTAGATGAAATAATATAGAAACCAAAGGAAATTCATCGTCCAGCAAAAAAGCTCTTGGAAGCTACTCAGTTGGGAGGAAGCTTCTGTAATTCCTGGCTGAGAAAGGGCAAGAGAACAGATCCAGAGGGGACTGAAGATCTGAGTTCAGTCTGGTTGGGTTTGACTCTCGGGCCTCCCTGATGATTAATCTCCCTGATGATTAGTATCAAGCCCCTGTTGCTTGAAACCTGACCAACCTTGATGCTTATCTTCATCTCCATGCTTTGGTGCAGCTGTCAGTGACAGAAAGCCCACCTGGGTGGTTTAAGAGACCTGGACAACACGCCGACAACAGCCTAACCCTCCTGGTCCCAGCACTCAAATGGGCATAGGCAGCTGCAGTTCTGCATCTCTGGAAGCTTCCTCCTGAGATCCACACCATGGCACTGACAAGGTGAGCAAAGTATGTACTGTTCAATCGATCCATATGCTGTCTACTTAAAAATTAGTCCTTCAGTTTACGTTTAGGTTCAGGATCCCAGGGTGACTGCATGGGGGGCATGAGAGCAGTGCGAATGAAGAGTGATGGGACTGCAGGACATCAAAGGCATAAACGTCCAGTTATAAAATAAATAAGCCCTGGGGTGTAATGTACAGCATGGCAAGTACAGTTAATAATACTCTATTGTATACTGGAAAGTTGCTCAGAGAGTAGATCTTAACATTTCTTAACACAAGAAAAAAAATTGCAACTATGTGTGGTGCTGGATATTAACAAGACTTATTGAGGTGATCTTCTTGTAAAGCAAAACAAAACAAAACAAAAATATCTAAACAACTAGTGTGAAATGGGTGGGCCAACAGGGGCTTCTAAAATAAACATTGTTCTCTGTTATGCTGTAGAATTTACTTATTTACAATGTTTGTTATTTGTCTCTACCTGGTAGAATGTGAGATCATCAAGATAAAGATCTTTGTTGCGCTACCACGCATGTCTTGAACCATGTCTTGAGCTTGTGGTCAGTATCTGTTGAATAAATGAATGTTTTGACATGCTTCTCCAGCAGTGCTAATCCATTTATACTTATAAAAATATGCTTATATCTCACTTAAAATGTGCCAGACACTGTTCCAGCCTTAAATGTATATTAGCTTGTTTATAATCCTCTGACATAGGAGCTATGTCATTAACTCCAAATTTTACAGATCAGGAAACTGAAGCTAAGAGGAGGAAGTAACTTACCTAAGGGATACCCAGCCATTAAGTGTTGAAGCAGTGATTCTAACCCAGGCAGTCTGCCTCCTGCATCCACCACTTTATGCTAAAGTTGTTTTCCTTCCCAGGGACTTGGGCCCAGGTGTCTGGTCAGCACTGAAGGTACAGCCTGTGGCTGCGAAATGGAGTGAAATGAACTGGCCGAGTCCTTACTGACTCTTTTTACCCAGGAGGTTGATCTTCAAGTTCATTTCAGCCCAACTAAATTATTCGCACCTCTCAGTGTTGAGCTTTTAAGGGACAGTCATGCATATTAGCTTTTTGTCTTGTACGGAAGATAGGACACAAAAGCAGGCAATTTTTTGTGACATGTAGAAAGTGGAATCACCAGGAGAAAGGCACAGAAAGAAATGTTATGGAAATTCAGAGGATGGTGCCATTGTGTCCATATTTGGGGTTGGGAGACACGGAAAAATGAGGTGGAAAGGTAATGTGGGCCGAGGGAACAGTGTGAGCAAAGATGTGGGGGACCATCTAAGGAGACCTCTTTTTAGTTGCCGTCAGGGTCCATCACAACCAGAACCCTTCCTTCTCTTGGGCGGACAGAATTCCCACTGAGCCCCAGTGTGTCTGACTTTCAGCAATGTAAAGGCTATAGTCTAGTGCGTTGGTTAAGAGTAGCTGTTGCCAACACAGCACCAGGCAGCTGACGGGAGTGCCCACCATCTGAGATACTCTCTTCTCAGGGAGACTTGTAAGGTGATTTTTTTTTTTTTAAAGCAAGTTGCATAGCATTTTGCATAAATGAGTGTATTGCATTTTGTGTGTGTGTGTGTGTATGTTTTTTGTTTTTTTTTTAGAAACCATGAAAGCTTTAATTACCTAACTCTAATGAAACTCATCTCTTGCAGAAAACACAGGATTTTAGCTTATTTCATACTTGGTTCAACTTTTTTGTTTTCATATACTGGGCGATCTTCTACCGAATTCTCAAAGTCAAGGGAAACACTTCAGAAATGTTTTCAATTCAACAAGTATTTTACGGAGCACCTACTATGTGCCAGTATGGCTTGGTATTTAAGAGTAGAAGGCCCTGAGATCCAAACTGCCTGGGTCCCTTCCTAACTCTGCCACGTACTAACTGTGTGACCCTGGACCAGTAAACTGTCTTTTGCATCCCTTTCTCTGTCTGTGAAATAGGTATTATAATAGTACCTGTCTCATAAGGTATTTATGGAAATTAAATGAGGTAATGTGAATAAAGCATTTAGAACAGTGCCTATACACAGTAACTACTAAATACAGGCCAGCCCTTAATATGTACTGGACACTGGCCAGGAGCTGGGGATAGAGCTGCGATAGGTGATGTCCTGGAATCTTAGAGTTCGACCAGTGGGGAAGCCAGACGGCATACAAATAACCAGCAAGAAGAGCGATCATAGTGTAAATAAAAGGGGCAGACAAGGTGTTTCGTGAGTTATTATTGGCCTCTGCAGATACCCTGGATGTTTTTGTTTTCTTATGTTATTAACATAAACTGATTCATTTAGCATCATAGATTCTCAGGGTTGAAAGACGCTTTGAAACATCACTCGTCCATTTCAGTGACCCAGGTAAAAGCTTTCTTCGGGTGACACCATAATCATGACTGCTTCCTTCTGCTCCATTACTGCACCAGGAGTGGTTGTTCCCACATTCCCCGACTCTGCCGGGGTGGCACACTTTCAGGAAGTCCCTGTGTGATGATTCAGAGCCTGCCTAGGGTAGACGTTCTTAGCACTGGTCCTCAGAATGGAGCTGCTCTCTGCATCCATTTGTGACCCGTGACATCCTGATTCCTGGACCCGGGCATGGCTCCTTGACCATTTTCTGGGACCGTGGCTGTTGACAACTCTGCCTGTGGTCACCCGGGCTGCTGTGAGCAACAGGACAAAGACGGGCGGAAAGCGGGGGCCAGGACCAAGGGCTAGGAGGGTAATGATCACCTCCTTCCAGTGGGGATGGGTGATCGCCTATCACCTGTGGGCCCCCTCCATCAGGGTCACGTGGGGTGACTGTTTAAAAGGAAGATTCCTCAGATCCAGGAGTTCACATATTTAAATAAGCTTAGGTGATTCCTAGGAGACCACCTCCCTAAAGAGGAGCCCCTGAGCCTCTTGGAGCCCTGGTTGGGAAAAAAAAAAGCCTTTCCTGGCCGCTTCCCAAGTGCTGCACAGCTGCTGGGTCTCCCTGCTGCCTGTTCTTCCGAGCTCTGAGACCAGTGCTCGGTCCCTCTGGCTTCTGGGCCTCCCTAGATACACTGGGAAGGGAGGACAGGGCAGCAGGGGAAGGCTGGTGGAGCGACTGGCAAATTTGAGATAGGTCTATGGATCGCAGAACCACAAAATATTGGAAGTGGAACGCTTAGAGATAGACTCGTCTAGACTTTATTTTGCGAGTGAGACATCACATCTGGAGCAGCCAGGAGATGCCCCCAAGTTCTGACGGCCTGTAGGGGCCGGGCTAGATGGCAGACCTCCGGCTCCTTGTCAACCATAGCGGCCCTCCCGGCTGGGCCCTCACCCTGGTCTGACTCATTCAAGCTTCGAGAACTGAGGAAAGTACCATTCGGTTACATCTGTTGGGTTTGCACTTTGTTTTGCCAACATTCAGCTGGGTCACACCAAGGTTGGCTCCATTTGTGGGTGAGAGCAAGCTAGGAAGCTCAGGGAGCCAGGCCAGGATTCCGGCAGGGGTCCAGAAACAAGCCAGCCAGCTCTGGTGCGGCGCCACCCTCCTCCAGCACTCGCAGGGTGGCGGCGAGGGGCGTAGCACAGCGCGGGACCTACTAGTCAGCCTCTGGGGCTGTGATGCATATCTCTGGTCGTTCTGTTTTTTTTTTTAAATGCATACTCTTTTTAAATTTTTTAATCACAACTGACATACAATATTATATTAGTTTCAGGTGTACAACATAGTGATTAGACATTTATGTAATTTACTAAGTTATGTGCCCAGTAATTCCAGTACCCATTTGACACTCTACATAGTTATTACAATATTATGGAGTGTATTGCCTGTGCTGTATTTTACATTCCTATCACTATTTTATAACTATCAATTTGTGCTTTTTAAAAAATTATATTTTATTGATTATGCTATTACAGTTGTCCCAATTTTCACCCCTTTGCCCCCATCCACCTAGTACCCCCATTCCCTCCAACAATCCCCCGCTTAGTTCATGTCCGTGGGTCGTGCATATAAGTACTTTGGCGTCTCCATTTGTTCTTAATTCTTATCGAGCCATATACACAAAGACACCCCCAACTTCCAAACACACAGCCCCAGGAAGGAGAAGGCTTCTGGGAAGGGCGTTTTCTTCTTCTGTCTTTGATACTGCTGTGATTCCTACTAAAAAAAGAAAAGAAAAGAAAAGAAAAGAGCTTTTGTGGATGTGTCTGTTACAGGGTAGAATTGGGGTGTGAATGGCAGTAGGTTGTGTGTCCACATGCATTAGTGTGTCTTCGTGTGTGTTAGTGTCTTTGCATGTGCACCAGACCGTGCCTGTGTTTGAGACTTGTACCAAAACAACTGACAGATGGTAAATTATTTTAAAAGCTCCCTGCCTTTTGTGAATAAGCTTTACCTCCGGCTTGTTGTATGCCAAGGTTCCCGGCCAGGGTCACAGAGATACCAAGTTTGAGAACTGGAGTCTGTTCAGGGAGGGCCATTTGTGTAGAAGGGTGGGTGCAGCCAAGGGTGGGGGGAGAGGTGGGTGTCCCAATGTGTGCCTGAAGGCTGAAGGTTCCAGCACTCACCGACTATGGGGAGGGGCTATGTGCTGCCCTGGGAAAAATGGCACAGAGTGTTAGAAGACATTTTGCACTTTATCTTCACAACGTTATTCTAGAGTTTCCCTATGTCTTCTGATCCCCTGTGAAGTGGGCGCAGGCACACTTAGTCCTATGTAGACGTTAAAATTCTCTTTTTGCATCATCTCCCTCAGGGTTAGAAAGACCTAAAGATGTCAATTGGTCTTTACCCTGCCTTTAAGCAAAGGAAACCCCCAAAACCAGGGCAAGAAGGCTTAGTCCTGCTTTTAGCCTCCCAGGCAGGGTGAAATCAGCAGTTTAGTTCTGATTAGTGACTAATTGCAGGTGTCCAACCTGCGGCCCAGGATGGGTGGCTATGAATGCAGCCTAACACAAAATCATAAATTTACTTAAAACCTTTATTTGCTCATCAGTTTTTGTTAGTGTTTGTGTATTTAATGTGTGGCCCAAGACAACTCTTCTTCCAGTGTGGCCCAGAGATGCCACAAGGTTGGACGCCCCTTGAGAAGAAAAGTACCAAGTCCTCTGGGAGTTCAGAGAGAGAAGCAGTTATATAATTCTTATTAAAGGCTCATTGTGGAATTTCATTTGGCAGCTAGAAAGAGACCTGGCCACAGTGGCTTAAAGAACTTCAGAGGCTTATCTCCTGAAGGCAGCATGACAGTTCCAACAAAGTCTCCTGGGAATCTGGCTTCTTGCTTTCCCCTCCTATACCCTTAGCACTTGTTTCCATCCTCAATATTACCTTATGGCTGCTAGAGTTCCAGCCATCTCATCTGCATCCCAAGAAGGAAGGGAGGAAGAAGAGGAGAGGGTAAAAGGGACTCTTTTAACTTACTTGGCTCCTTTAAAGCAGTTTTTGCATTTGTCTTATATAACACTCTGCTTTCATCTTCTTGATGAGAATTTGGTTACGTAACTACAGGGGAGGATAGAAAATGCAGTCTTTTAACCACACTGATTGAAATCTATCTTTTGTTACCAAGAAAGAAGGGAAGAATGATGACCTGAGGTCAATTGGCAATGTCTGCCAATCCCATGTGTGTTCTAGAATACTGGATTTTTCTGCCATTATCTATTAGTATGTGTTCAGCCATTTATCTATTTAAGAACATTTTATTAAGCACTTCTGTTTATGCATGCTGACATAGATGCAATGGAGGTGAAGAGCAAAATTCTTTCTTCTAGTAGCTTATGGTTGAGTCAGGAGTGGGGGAAGGAACACTTTTACAAACTTGCAGTTTCTATAAGCCAAGCTCTTTGCCGTATCAAGGAAACAATGAGGGAGTTTAAGAACAGAGACAGGCCAGTTCACAATTTAATGGAGCAGAAATAGTAGCCATGGCAGACTGTGTTGAGCAAAGATGTCCCCGCCAATGTCCCCCACCCCACAGGCCCTTTCACAGTGCAGCCTTGCCACTCCTCCGTGAGGAGGTGGGGGCTGACCTTCTCCCAGCTAATTGAGTGGGCTTGTGATTGTGATTTTGTGTTTATGTCGTCTATGAGTATGGTGGAAGGGATGCTGTGTGACTTCTGATTCTGGGTCATGAGAGGCCATGCAGTCCTCCTTGTTCATTGGGATACTTGTGCTGGGAGCCCCGAACTTCCCTTAAGGGCCTGACTCTCTTGAGGCCACCAAGCTATGACGAAGACCTTTGAGTCATTCCAGCTCAGGAACCAGAGGTGCGTGGATGAACCTCCCAGCTAATCCAGCTTCCAGCTGTCAAGTTACCCCCAGCCTTCGAGTCTTCCTAGATGAGGCCTGGACATCACAGAACAGAGACACGTCATCCCTCTTGTGCCTTGTCTAAATTCCTGACCCACAAATAGCATGGGCATAATGAGATGTTTATTTCAAGATGTTTAGTTTCGGGACATATAGCTACATGGCAAGAGTGGGAAATTAGCTGTTACCTATATTGTATGCTTTTACTCTTCACAGCAACTCTAATAATTAAGTGCTAGCATTATCTCCCTTTTACAGATGAAGTAACTGAGGCACTGAGAAGTTAAGTAATTTCTCTATAGACAAACGGCGAGATGTGATAAATCCTAGGCATTCTGACCCCAAAGTCTGCACATTTTCCTACTGTAGTCAAATGCCACGCCATTGGTAAACATGTGGTCAGGGGTCATTTAGAGAATCACATGTATAGTTAAGTCCTACTGGACACAAGGGTCTCCCTAACATCTTCAGAGCCAGGTCATCACAACATTGGGACTGGGCCACATTTGCTAGTGATCGCCCCCCAACACCCCCTGCCTACCTCTGATACTGACAATTCATTCCTTGGCCTATAGTCTCTCAAAGGCATAATTGTACTTCCTTCAGTTGATCAGTTAATCTCTCCCTTATTCTTAGTCCTGTCCCTACTCTGCTTCTACGTCATCATCCAACTTCTTAGGCTCTGACACCTCTTTCTTTATATCCCCTTGATTACCTAGGATCCAGTCCAGCTCTGAGTAGCTGAAAACTCTACTGGCATGGCTAAATGAGGAAGAGGTTCATTTTTCTCACATAATAAGCAGCCTGGAGGCACTTAGAACATAATCCCGTGATGGGTACCTGCTCAGGGATGTTAACAAGGACCAGCTTCTTGTGTCTTCCAGCTCTGCCATCGTTAGGGATGACTTCTGTCTTCATGGTTGCAAGACGGCTGCTGCATCTTCAGGAGTTGTGTCTGTGTCCCAGGCAGAAGGGATCAGGCAGAGAAGGGAGCAGCGAGAATGACAAAGAGCAAAAATCTTCCCTTCTTTAGGCTTTGACCTTTTGGGGGGAGGAAGGAAGGGCATGGAGGGAGAGAAAACTGCTTAGAAACTTCTACCTGTATCTCATTGACCAGAACAGTTTCAAGTTGCCTCCCCTACACAGCCATAGAAGAGGCTGAAGTTCAGTATTTTACTTTCTGGTGTCCATGGTAGAGGAAATCAAAACATAGGTGGGTCAGAATATGGGTGTGTTGTGTGGGGCTCAACAGACCTTTTTCTGTAAAGGGTAAGATAGTAAATATCTTAGGCTTCGTGGGCCATATGGTCTCTGTCTACCATGGTAGCATGAAAGCAGCCACAGACAACACACAAATTGTGTGGCTGTGTTTAAATAAAACTTATTAAAATAGACAGTGGGCTGGATTGGGCCCATGGCCTGTGGTTACCAACCCTGGTTTAGTGATTCAAACTACAATATCTTCCACTGGGCCCAAATATTTCATCCACAATGTAATTCTCACAAATTGGGGTGCAGACATCCCTGAAAGATGAAAGTGGGGAATGGATCTCAAGATGATCTGGTGATCCCAGGGTTGACTCTGATGCTGATAACCTCATAGAGTGGTCCATCCCTTCTGTGTTTCTCATTGTGTGTCCCTCTCCAAACCACAGGGCTGGGCACAGAGATGACCAAGAGCCACCCCAGTGGGGGAAGTGAGAATGGTACATGCTCTACCCAAAAGTCTGAGATTTGAATGGGCATGGAGGATGTACTGAGTGCCATAACTATGTTTTCATATTCTTGAACTCTTTGATACCCAGAGAATAAACTAAGAGTAGATGTTTGGGGTAGGGGTTAGAGAAAGCGCCTCTAATTTTCCTAGCCTCACAAACTTTCACGTTTGTACCTGGCTTCACCTTTGCTAGAGTAGAACCAGCACTGAGACAGTGTGTGTTATATAATCTCACATCAAACCTCCGTGTTTATCATTAAAAATATGGCAACATCACTGCAGTTATAAACAGTTACCAAGGAAACCAGTTTATCATAATTAGCTATTTATTCCCTCATCTCTCTCTCTCTCTCTCTCTCTCTCCTTTCTACCTGAGCTTTCTTTGGGCAGAAAGGTGTGATACGCTGTTATCAGCCTGGGCTCAGTGGCTAATTAGGTCCTAGCATTGATTCACAGAGTTACACTGCTCTTTTCCATAACTACGCTGTAATGTATTGTTTGTGCTTATTACAAATAGACACAGTGGTGGAACAATCGGTTTATCCTATGTGTTGTAAGCAGCCATAATAGCTGTTCCCGGGGGAGTGGTAGGTCAAAACCCAACAGACAGAAGATAAAAACTTTTGGTCTGTAAAAGATTTGTGGCTCTTTCTCTGGCATTAGGAAATTGCTTCCTGGTTAGGGTTTCCCAGTCCTGTGGGATTTTTCTTATTGTGATTGTTCATTATAATAGAGGCCGTTAACTGGTATTTCTACGCCACACTGATATCCTAGAGCAGGGGCTGGCAAACTTTTTCTGTAGAGGACCACGCGGTAAATATTTTAGGCTTTTCAGGTCATATGCCCTCTGTCACAACTACTGAACTCTGCCTTTATAGAAGAAAAACAGCCATAGGCAGTACGTGAAGAAAGGGCAAGGCTGTGTTCCAATAAAACTTTATTTACACAAACAGGTGGCGGGCCATATTTGGCCCACTGGTTGTAGTTTGCTGACGCTGGTCTAGAGCCTCAGTCCCTAATGTAGGCAATGAACTTGCAGTTAGGTTTCCTTAGAGTGGCTCTTCAACGAGCCCCCAGGACCCACTGTGCTCCTACTCAGTTGTCTTCTGTGCACATCTCTTCCTGCCTGTCAAGCTCTCATCAAGAGGGGAAGTTTTTCACAGTGACCCTCTCCCCACAGCGGGGTGGACTAGGGATCAAATGACCTGGTGTGAGTCCTGACTTGGACGCTTCACTGGATACATCTTCTCATCTGTAATCCATTCTCCCTACTCCAAAGAGCTGTAAGAGTCAACAGAGACAATGAACGGGAAAGGGCTCTGTGAATGGTAAACCCATCAAACTGTATAGCCATATAAGGTATCGCTGTTAAGACATTGCTTTAAAGCAGATGTCACAAATATGATGGGAATGACCCTTCAGGTTTAAGTCTGACTGTCATTTGCACCATGAGCCCGCCCTGCACTGTACCTGCCAGAAACTGTCCAGCCTGAATTTTAATCTCCCCAGTCACTGAGTTCAAGACCTTCCAAGAGCGCCTGCTCCATTTAGAGGCAGTTCTAGCTGTCAGAAATTTCTTCCTGATATTGAGCCCAAAGCTGCCTTTCTAGATGTCCCACCCACTGGTTCTGGTCCTATGCCTTACTGTTTTCCAATAAGATGCACCTCTTTCACTTGACAGCTTTTTGACTGTTTGAAGATAGAGGTCCTGGTCTCTAAATTAAACATCATCAGTTCTTTGAGCTGTTTCTATATGACGTGCTTTCAGAGTTTTTCACTTTTCAGATTGCTCTGCTCTGCGCAAGTTCCGTTTCCTCAATACTCCTCCCGATTGCTGCTGTGCTCACAGCTGGACACGACATTCCGCGCATGTTCTGACCGGTACAGAGTAGGGTAGGATTATCATCTCCCCTGTTCTAGATTTAATGCTTCTGCTAAGGCGGCCTGAAATCATGACCACATCACGATGTTGGATTTTGAGCTTAAGTTGACTAGATCATGAAGTCTTTTTTGTCACATGTTTACTAACTCATGGCTACCCCATCCTGACTAGAACAGATTAAAGTTTACCTGGATTTCTGATTAAAGTTTTTGGCTGGATTTGACTCTTTTCAACATAAGGTCAAAGTCCTTCTGAATTGTCACTCTATGCATTTTTTAATTTGGGTAGTGTTTGTTTGTTTTAAGCCTGACCTGGTCAGAGAGAGAGAGAGAGAGAGAGAGAGAGAGAGAGAGAGAGAAAGAAACATCAACAGTTGTCTCCCATATGTGCCGCACCTGGGGATCAAACCTGCATCCTTTCGGTGCGCGGGATGACACTCCAACCAACTGAGGCACCTTACCAGGTCCCGGTAGTGTCCTTTAATTAGTATGCTGACTGTGATGTCAACCATGTCTTCAACCAACCTACCAAGAGTTCTGTTGTAGTCAAAGATATAGCCTCTAAATCAGTGCTACTCAGTTTTTACTTGTCTGTGAAAAGATAAGGAGCTTATGCTAGGATGCAAATAAAAGCATCGCATCGCAGAAGTCCAAGCTGAACTAAACACCGTGCTTAGTGACAGAGCTGATTTGCAGTTTACAGATAGGCAGTTGTCTTCAGACCACACTTTGCATAGTGTGGCTCTAAATGACATTCTAGGAACTTGATTGGAACCCTAGAAGCTGGTTTAAAGAGGGTTGATGAGAAGAAAAAACATCTTCAGAAAGAATAAAAAGGATCACGGTGATTAGATGAAAATTATCCTTGAGGTTCAGTCTAAGTTAGGGTCCTAATGGAAAACCTCTTCAGCCTGGATTTCTGTGATTATTCCATGCACGTTTGTTGATTTCTTAGTCTGTGAGAGGCGTTGTGCTAAGCACTGGGGTTCTAAATTTAAATAAGACATCACAGAACCCGTTCCCGTTCAGACTAGGGCTGAGCCATAGTTGGGGAGCTTTAATGCAAACAAATAAATCATGGCATAGGTTGGTAGTGGCTTCCCCCGATATTCTCTCCTTTCATTTTATTAACAGAATCCTGATTTTTTAAATTCATGGCAGCAACAGCCTCAGGTAAGAGACTACATATCCCAGCACCCCTTGCAGTTACACTTGATCATGTGATTTCCGGCAATCATGTATCATGAGGGACCTTAACGATTTGGGTTTCCAGCCATAGGGGTGTTGGAACAGAAAGACAGAAGGAATACGTCCCTGATGACTCTGGGGCACCTCCAGCCCCGCCTAACTGTGAACTTCTTTTACACGAGAGAATAAATCCTTGTGTGCTCTAGCTCTTGCTGTATGCAGCTAAACCTCATCCTAAGTGATAGAGAATTAGACACTTGGAAGGTGGCTGGAAGAGAATTTAAAGTGCAATATTGACTGAGTGGAGGAGGTGGGAAGGCAAATATTTGGCACTTAGATTTGTGCAAACTGGAAAGCCGGTGCTCCTAGACGTGCATTGGTAGAGCATTTGATTGCTCTGCTGCCTGCTCTGACTGGGAAAACAAATCATAAGTCGACTGCAGCTCTTGCTTTAGGGGAAATGGCAGAAAAAGCTCAGAGTGCTGGTTGGCTCTCTCCTTCTTGCCACTTCTAGCAGAGCCCTGCAAAGGCGTGCTGGCCAGGCAGAGGGCAGATAAGGAAAGGCATGCTACTTTGCTTAGGGGATGCGCTCTGCCTGAGGCCTGCAATCTGAGTGTATTGAGAATCCCATAATAGGAAACTTTGCTGGCTCTTTATAGTGGCTCCAAAACCAACACCTTAGCAGGAAATAAGGCTGGTGCCCACCACAGCAAAGACAAGATTAAGGATGCTGTCTTCCCATAGTGAGGACTGCCTGCGTCTGAACTTATTTATGTTAGAGATTAAACCCATGTCTTTAAGCTTCTGGCATTTGGGATTTTCTGTTTATGTAGTGGAACTTAATCTTAATTGATGCTCGTGGTCTGGGAGCCGATTATGGGAGTTTTCTTCTGTCATGTTGAGGACTTGGTGCATTTTTATCCTCTGGGCAGGGAGAGTGGCCTGGTAAGGCCACGGTGAGGGAGGTAAGGGACAGGCAACCTCTAAGATGCTGTAGGTTGTGTGTTTTGAGCAGGGCCTCCAATTTCATACCTTCCTGCACCTTGGCTTGTGGGGCTCCTGCCATTTACCATGACACTTGTATTCCTTCCATTTGGAAGGCAGTTTCCAACGCTGAAAGCCTCTTCTTAATGAATTTCAAGTACTCAGAGTAGGGGGCGGGCCCAAGAATGCCGCAGCCCCTGGCAGCTGCCAAGGACCCTGACCCTGTGGGCCGGGCGAAGTAGAGGTGCCTGGAGTGAGAAGGGTGCCCACTGGGAGAGGAGAGGGTGCCACGCGGGAATGCGGCCACGCTCTCAGCTCTGCCCAAGGCCGGTGCCGCCTGGGGTGGGGGGTCTGGGACATACTTTTCAGTCAAACCCGCTCTCTAAGGCTAAACCTGCGCTGCGTCAGTGAAGTGGAATTTGATCCATGTAGACAGCTGATCTGGACATTTTTGGCCTGGATTATTTGTTTGGCTGTCTCCACTGATCAAATTAACTGGATAATTGCCAAGCCTCTTCTCAGTTGTGCTCCCTTAGGCAGCTGGTGTGGCCAGCAGGAGGGGGTGGGCCTCCAAGGACAAGCCAGATTAGAGAATTAGCACGTGCTTGCTACCTGGTGGGCCCAGGGAGCCCGCCATGTAGTCAGGGGTGGGGAGGGAGGGCCCGAGTGGGGGCAAGTGGCTGGTGGATGGGCCTCTGCTCCCCTGGCTTCATAAACAAGAAGATATAACAGTGACGCAGCTCGCGCTTCCCCAGGCAACCCCCGGACCAGCAGGTAAGGCGGTGCCCGACTGCAGATAGGGGGCTGCCCCAAATCGCCTCTGCTCGCTGAGGCGTATGCGATGAGGGCACCCCAGAGTCCTATCTCTAAGCAGTTGTCGTGTGGGGAGATGAGTTTCTTAAACTCGAGGGCCAAGAAAAACTTAAAACAGCAAATGAAATGAACAGAGAAAGAGACAGGTCTTCCTCTCACCCTTTCTCGGGGTGGCAGGGGTCCCGGGCAGGGGCACACGCTGGACCTTGGCAGTTTCTCCTCTTGCTTTGTGCATCTTTCTCCTTAACCAGGATACATTTTCTTTATTTATTGGCTTCCTTAGCACCTAGTAGTGTGTCCGGCATATGCTTGGTGCCCAGAGAGCTGGGTGGTCTGTCACTTAATTCCGTAAGATTTATCGAGCACTTGTTACGTGCTTGTACGCTCGAGGGAGAACAAAGATGGTCAAGGCTGAATTCATGAGGAGCTCTCTGGTTTCAGGGGGCGGCCAGTGGTCAGAGGGCAGCATGGGAAGAGAGAAGGTGGTTTTGAAGGGAAGCGCTATCTGGGGTATAGAATGGCATCGCACACCAGCACACTCTTACTGAGCCAGAGCCCAGGGAAGGCTCAGGAGCAAAAAGAGGTGTTATTAGCCCCCTTTGATAGAGGACAAAACCTAGGTTTGTAGAGATTGAACGACTTGTTCAAGGTCACGCAGTAGCACGAGTCAGAGCTGGATTGAGATTCAGGTTTGCCGACTCCCCTTGCATCTCTAGATTGGCCCCGTTTTAATGAATCACATCTTAGTCCTTGGGGGGCGGGCATTGGGTATCGGAAGGAGGCAGAGATTTTGAACCTGTGCTCTGTAGCCTGAGGCCATCTGCAGATGGGTTTGTTCGGTTCAGAAAATGTTGTTATTTTAAAGCAAACTGATATTTAAAATTCAGGATATTTCAGATAAAGATTCAGGTACCTGGGTTCACTTTTAAAAATGAGAATATCTATACAACAGTCCCGCATAAGCACAATTTGCTAGTGCTCGGCGGTGGCTGCTCGCTCCGAAATGCTACACAGCTTTCCATTAGCTGAGGCTCGCGGCCCCCACCCTCCTGCCCCACTCCTGGCCTCACCTCTCCAGGCCTTTGGGTTGGGGAGCCTCGGGTTGAGGGACCGGGATGCCAAACCTCCCCTAACTCTTATCTCCAAATGCTCTTCATGAGCATATTCTAGCAGACAGGGCCCTGGAACAGGAGTCAGAAAGCTTGGGCGGTTGTTTCCTCTGTGCCTCTGGCCAGATCCCTCCCCCACCCCCTACCGAGTGCACACCGACTTTAGTCTGCGTAGCTCGCAGCATTTCTGTGTTGTAGACGCAGGCAGTGGAGGCGAAGCGCTTCATAAACCAAGAATAAAGGACAGGCCGGTGGTTGTGATGAATGAATGGTCAGGCCCTGTGAGGGTGGGTGCTGCCGAGAGAGGGAGTGTCTGCCTGTACCCTCACACCCCCTGGGCCAAGGCCTCCAACCTGCTTTCTAACCAGGTACAGGGAAGTGGATGTTGACAAGTATAGGCACAACTTCTGATCCAATGACCCAAATGTTGCATCTGATCCGCTGAGAAACCACCGGCCAGGTGGGGAGTTGGGTGCAGGAGGCCCCCGGCAGCCTTTGTCAACAGAGTCTTTGGTCCCAATGCACGTGCACGTGGTCTGGCCTCCAGGGCCCATCCTGGCGAGGAGGAGCGAGTGTCCGCCCGTCCAGCTCTGCTCCCCGTGAGTTCTGCAGCCAGTGCCCTCAAACCATTGCTGTCGGACTCCCTCTCTCAGGAACTTCTGCTTTGTCATTTAAAATAGTTTGGGAACTTCAGATGTAGCCGGGTGTCAGAGAGCCGTTTATTTGGTCTGTAGGCGTTTTTGTTTTTAAAATTCATGACAAGTCCCTTGCAACATGTTTTATTGTATTTTCGCCACCTGTTCTACCTTGGGGGTGGTTTTAAAATCTGGGACTATCTATCTATCTGTCTCTTTTTAAGTTTCCTTATTTGCCATTTATATGTGTCTTACAAACACACACACACAGGCAAATACACAATGTGAATTTAAATACAGGGATGGAATATATATATCCCTCTTCCCCTGTGGCTTGATTGGCTTTAAACTATGGTTGTAATGTTGAAGGTGTATGTTTTACCAGACTAATTATGGAGTTTTAAATGATACACCTGTAAAACCAATAAATACTTGAAAAACCAGTGTAAAGTGCTATCTCCCTGAACATTAATAGCAAAAAAATATATCCCAATATTTAATCCTTTAAGGAAAAATAAGCCTTTGAATGCTTTACAAGTCCTTCCAGCTTCCCACTGAAGTGGAACAGAGGAGCAGCGGGCCCATTTTTACAGATGGAGGCTCAACGTCCATAAGGGTGGCTGGGTGAAGGTTGTAGTGGGGGGAGGGGTTCATCCTCAAACTCCTAACACCCATGTAAATATTTGCGGTATTTCTCTGTCAGTAGGACAGAGGGCCAAGATATCTTTATAGCACTATGTTCTCTTTCCTTTCTGTCAAAATACAAGTACTATGCATTCCGGTTTACTGGTGGTCTCATTTGAGCCCCTCGATCCAACTGTGCCTGAAGTCTGGACTTTCAAGTTAGGGGAGCCAATAAATTATCTTTGGGCCTCTTCTACTTGAAACTAAAGAAAAAAACCCCCTAAAAACCAAAAAACAACCTTAGCTATCAGAATTCAGCTTTTAACATATTATGACATAAAAATGTGAGGTAGGTATTATCGTCTCCATTTTTGTAATGCTAGATGAAAAACCCCCATATATCTATGTGGAATATTCTATTTCTTATGAAACCAGGTCAACAGGTATATAAGAATCAAATGAAATCCCGCTTCTTTTTAGAAGAGCTTAAAAAAGTGGTGTATCGTATTTTCCATAATATCACTGGAAAATATTTATTAGGGTTCCTGTTATGGTGCTCTTTTGCTGAGATTTTCAAGAAGGATTTTGTTTGTGGCATTGAGTTAGTGACTCTCTCTGTGTTGCCATGGAAACCAAAGCTCCCCGAGGGTAGTCAGGGAGCCCTTCGTGTCCTCTGTGGGCCCTGTCTTCCTTTTGCATAGGGAAGTGCTCTCTAGTCCCACGTGACTGGTAACATGAGGAACAAGTAGAATGATATGCATAAATCCCATAATTTATGCAAGTGGAATTTGCAGAGTAATGCCCTGGAATAAATATGAAGCCAGGATCTTGTAGTGAGGTAAGAACATGGACTGGTGTCCTATAAACCTAACTTAAGCAAGCTGTATGACCTCCGTAAGCATCAGTTTCTCCATCTATAAATGAGAATACTGTGATTGCTAGCACATGCTCAATAAATGGCAGCTATTCCTGTTATTTCCCGAAAGTCTGACTAAATAAATCTGGGATCCACTGCACGCTAAAATCTCACATTGGAGATTCGTGCTGCCCATTAGTATACTAAAGACTTGGAGGAGTCCGCCGGTAAAGCAAACTGATTGCGTTTGTTTATCCAAGTGTTTTCAGATCTAAGTGGAGTATAAAATACTTTTCTCCTCTGCTGTTTTGCTGCAGAACTGGCGGTCCCATGGAACACACTTCGAGAAACCCCAGGGGTGAGTAACCTGTAATAATTGAGGGGGATTCATTAGGCCACCACTAGGGGGTGTGCCAGCCAAGTTTTCTGATTCTCGGTCAGCAAAGAGGGTTTTGCTCTGGGCTTCCAAAGGATAGAGCTTTTTAAGGCTTTGCTGGGGAGGAAGGAGAGACCAAAATGGTAGTGGTTTAGGGGAACAAGGGAAGTGAAGTGGCTTTGCCATGTGGAAAGAGGGAAGAAGTTTTCCTGTCCTTCCTTTGTGTTAAGACATGCAAATGGCTGACCTTTGGATGGTGGGTCAGTAGAGACCCCAGTTAGCGGCAGTGGGAGGCATGACTTGGAGGCCGGGCCAAGGCGGGGGTGGGGACAGTGAAGACAGCCCCACAGCAGAGCACTAGAGGCCTGCAGGAGGGGGAGTGTCACATAGACTAACATTTTCCAGGATATTGGCTTCTCTGTCTAATGGGAAGTTTTTATATTAGATATAGAATATATATTTAATATTCTTCCTATTCGACATAGAATATATATTTAATAAATATGTATTTTCTAACTAAAAGTTTTCCATTAACCTTGTGCAAAGGATGATGTTTATGTGTAAATGAATTAGAGTGGTTGATTTGTAGGTGGACACCGAGGATAAAAATATTCATAGTAGAGCCCTGCCTGGTGTGGCTCAGTGGACTGAGTGCCAGCCTGCGAACCAAAGGGTCCCTGGTTCAATTCCCAGTCAGGGCACATGCCTGGGTTGCAGGCCAGGTCCTCAGGTGGGGGCGCGCGAGAGGCAACCACACACTGATGTTTCTCTTCCTCTTTTTCCCTCCCTTCCCCTCTCTCTAAAAATAAATAAAATCTTTAAAAAAATGTTCACAGTAGAAAATTTGGAAAGTTCAGGAAAGCAGAAAGAAATCAGTTGCTATCAGACCCCCTCCCCATAACATTCTGAGGTATGTGGGGGATGTATAAGTAATTGGGTATTTGAGGGAGCGTGCGTTGGTTAGGGTTCTCCTGGTTACAGATGATAGAAATCCAGTGCCATGGCTTGGGGCTAAAAGGAGGCTTGATCATAGGGTCCTGGGGTCGTTCATCCCGTGGACTCTGAGGGCAGAAACGTGCCAGGCCTCAGGGGCAATGGGAGCAGCCCGGACTCGCCTGCTGGCAGGACATGCTCTTTCTCCGCTCTTGTCTCTGCCTCAGAGCACCTGGTCCTCAGGCCCCTTCTCTCTGTGGGTTACTGCCGGCGTCTCTGGCCCCTAGGGCGGGACACGCGGGCCCACATGTGCAACTCCTGGGCACTCGGTCCTATTGTTTCTGCTGCCAGAGAGACAGATTCCCTCAGTTCCAATTCCAGAATTACTGGGGAAGGAGAGGACTGTCCTAGCTGGGGTCAGATGTCCACCCTGGACCAATCAGCTGTGGCCAGAGGCCAGCCATCTGTGCATAATGGTTCTTCTGTGTGAGTGTACGGGCGTGTATGTGTGTGAAGTCCCCAGAAAAGCTGGAGGTGGAGAGGAGAGGAGATACTGGCAGACAAAACATTATCTCATACTGTATATATTTTCTACATTTATATAGCGGTGATGAAACTGCATGTAAATGAATCTTGTTTTTAATCAAATATTGTCACCCATATTTCCTCAGTTCACACAATTTTTGTAAATAACTTTTTAAATTATTGTAGTCAGTTATGTATTTTGCCAGGTATAATGTGCCCTTTTTGCCCAAATTTTTGAGGAAAAAATAAGGATGCGTATTTTACATGGGTAGTACCTGAAATACCTTGTATCTGTTCTTGTGTTTTGTAATTATTTGTTACAAAAATTTCTTGTACCATAATATGTTCAAAAATAAATGCTAAAATTCCTTTATAATACAAAAAACAAGTATCTACATATAAATATATAAATAATTGAATTAAAAAATAAAACGAAAGATTTTTTTTCCCTGAAATTTTGGGTCAGAAATGTGGGTTCTCATTATACACGGCAAAATACAGTACCGCATTTGGATTTACTTAGCTAATTTCCAACTGTTAGATATTTAGATTATTTCCATTAGAAATTTACTAATAATAATTAGTAATGCTGGATAGAAGGAAATTTTCCTGAGTTTCTTACAAGGATGACCTATATTGTTGTGAATAAAAATAAATAGGATTTTGCCCCACTGTCCCCCTCCCCATTTCACAGGTGATGCAAACTGTTCTGGATCTCACCTCCAACTTGGCTTCACTTTTCCTTTCTACTCTTCCCCCAAGTCAAAAGTGGTCTTGGGAGTTGAGGGTTGAGCAGTGTGGAGGCGAGTGGGCAGGAATACAGCTCGGCTGGTCCCCTGGCGTCTTGGGTCTGCCCTTCTGGAGACAGTCTAAGTAAAGCGAATCGTTTGAGAATACAGCCTTCCACTTGTAACCCAAGAGGTCGGCAGCCCCAAAGTCGGGCATCTCAGGAATGAGGGTCCACTCCCATGGGGCTGGGCTGGCTGATGCAAGGGAATCCAGGAAGGGGGACAAGCAGGGGACCCAAGCAAAGGTGGGCTCCTAAATCGCTGTGCAAGTCACAGCCACCCTGCTTTGGGGAGCAAGCAAGAGTCGCCCAACCGTTAGCTAATCCGTCACGTTCTCCTCCGGGAAGCACAATCTCAGAATGTTCGTGGTTTTTAACGTCCCGTGATTCTTCCCAAGTTGGAGTTAAACATTTGCTCAGGTTGAAATGAAGCTTTCAAGGCCCTTTGAGGAGTAATGAGATTTCCTGAATGTGAGGTCATTGGATGTTTTCTTGTGGAGAGCAAAGAATTCCTAAATGTGATACCCTTAGCTGGAGAGTTTAGACTGTTTGAAGGAAGCACCCTTGAATGCCACTGGAAAGGAAAAGAAGCTAAAAATGATGTCCTACTGTGTGCCAGGCATTGCATTGGGCACTTTATATTTTACCCTGTTGAGGTTTTAAGTGGGAGATCCCCTAGCCAGTCCTCTCTTGTCAATTTGACTGGACATTTGGAGGTGTTCTGTTATTTCAGGTGATCTCTGTTTTGGGGGGAAGGTTCAGAATGTCCTCTGCCATTGTTTTTCTGTGTTTATAACACTTTCTATTTGTGGAATACTAGGTTTTTATTAGATATTCCAGTTCCTTCTGTCCTGGGGTGGCTCCAACTGATGTTTTATCACTCTTATTTGTTTTGAATAATAATAAATGCATAATATTACTAAATGCCATGACTCCAGGAGGTGGAACATTTCTCAAGCTAGGACTGTATTTAATTTTGTTTTGGAAATTGCTGAAATCATTCAGTGCAGGAGGGCCAAGAGATACTACATTTCTGATTGGGGTAGGGCAATAGGAAATAAAAATATTCTTGCTTCGTTTGAGAGGAAGGGAGGGAGTCTGATATCTCAATATGATACTAACCTCCACAGTGAGGTCATACCTCTAAGCTTTGGAAAAGATCTTGAACGTAGAGGAAAATCCCATTTATTTGGACTTTCTACTACAAGTCAGAATTTAATGGCATTGATCTATACTTTTCCACTATCTAGGGAAGAAGTGTTTGGTAAACAAAGGACAAACAGGATAGTAGGAACCCTGCTTAGCTCCTATAAAAGAACTGCATTCACTGGCCTTCTGTCCGGTTAAGCCAGGGTTACTACCTGAGGTTAGCCGAGGCGTGCTGTTTCTGAACGATAGCGCTGCATTTCCCACAAGACAACCACACAGTCTCTCTCTCCTAATTCAGAGGTCCCCCTGAGTATGTAAAACTCTAGAGTCACGGGGTTCTCTGCACTAATTGGCTTTGTTCGAGGCATTATAGCAGCAAGTCTCTTAAATTTTTAGTCTCAGTCTCCTCATCGATAAAGTGGGGATAATAAAGGGTGCTCCTTATGGGACTGTTGGGAGGATTAATTGAGCTAACTAGTGTAAATTGGTGGAACAGTGACTGGCATATTTAGGTGCTGCACCATGCTGCTGTTTTGCCTGGATCAGTACAGCAATGAGCTGTGCTCCCCGAGCAGACGGCGGTGACAGTGGGGAGCGTTTGGAGGTGTGCTGAGAAGGAAATGGGAAGCTGTCATTTACTGACCCCAGACTATGTGGCATTCACTGCCCCTCCATTACTTTCCAAGTAATAACCGAATTTTGAATACTAAGTGAATGAATGATCATCAAGTAGAGAATATTTTGTCTCCTTTAGCGCCCAAGGGAGTGACTCTCTTTTTTTTCTCCCCACCTCCCACCCTCAGTCCTTCCCCCACTTGGCTTCATCGATGGGTCCCTTATGCGTGTTCCTTGACCAAGGGAGTGGCTCTTGCTGAGCCGGGGCAGCACGTGTGTGTGAGAGCCGGGCTCCCTCCAGCGCATCTGCCGCCCACACGCACGGGACGCTCCCCACGCCCGGGACGCTCCCCACTCACAGGCCGCCTGCCACTTGCGCTCTGGAGGAAACATAGCCTTGGGAGTGATTTATGTTAAAGTCCGAGGGAACCAGGTGGCCCATCAACTAAAGGCCGAGGGGGAGACTGACACATCATTGGTCCTAGGGGAGAAGTGTGGCCATGGCTGACTCCCAGGTCCTTAGCAAAGTTTGGGGTGCTCCATTCAGACGGCCTATGGTTGTCTAACTTCAGGAAAGCTCCCTGATCTTTCTGAGTCCTACCTTCATGCTCTGTAAAATGGGGATGGTAACGTCCGCCTTGCAGGGTTGTTAAAGGTCATAAATAATACCTAAAAGTACACAGCAGGGACATGACAGGTGTCCCTCCAAATATGTACATTGCAGTCCTAACCCCTGGTGCCTCAGAATGGGACCTTACTTGGAAATAGGGTCATTGCAGATGTAATTAGTTAAGATGAGGTCACACTGGAATAGCGTGGGCCCCTCATCCAGTATGAATGAGGTCCTTATAAAAAGGAGGAATTCCAACACAGAGACAAATGCAAACATGGTGAGAATGCCAGGTGAAGATGAAGACAGAGATGAGGGTTTTGCCTCTGCACAGTGGGGAGCTCCGAAGGTTCCCAGCATACCACCAGAAGCTCAGAGAGAAGCCTGGAACAGGTGCTGCCCCACTGTGCTCAGGAGGAACCCACCCTGCTGACACCAGATCAAGGACTCCCAGCATCGGGGGCTGCGAGACAGTATATTTCTTTTGTTTAAGCTGCCAGTTTATGATACTTTGTTACCTCAGCCCGAGAAAACTAATACACCAACCCACAGGAGCCCATCATCATCCTTGATAATCACTGTGGCTCCTCCTTCTCTCGCCCGACTTCATCCCTGGGATGGTGGCTTCATCCCAGGCGCCCAGCAGGCAACCAGACCCACTCTTTGGAGGGGCACACAAAGGGACACACGGTGGGGTGGAATGACCGGTGCGAAGACCAGAAGAGCGGTGATTCTCCCTTCGTGGCCAGATGTCTCCGCCACTCACAGCTCAGCCTGGGCTGTGACTGCCCAGCCCCTCCGTCCTCCTGTGTCCCGGCCCATCTCCTGCTCCTCCTCTGCCTGCAGGCTCCCTTCGTGCCCATCTGTGCTGTGGGGTCTTAGAGAGCGCTGTTTCCCCGAGTCCCAGCAAGGCTTTTGGATCCGCCAAATAAGGATGCCTGGCTTGGCGAGGGATCGCCGAGAATTGTCATGACAACTCCCCGCACTTGGGCAGTGCTTCCTCTAAAGTGCTTTCTTAGCCGTTGGCTCTCGGAAGAGTCACACAGGGCAGGGAGGTACCTGGAGCAAACGGGGTTCCTGGGAATGTGGAAAGCGGGTTGGCAAGCAGTGAATAGCTCTGAAGAGCGGCGAGAAGGAAGCAAAATGGTGGAGTTCTGATTTCTTTAAAATTCTGTGAGCCCGGGGAAAGGCGGACGGGGTCTCCTGGGAAGGTGTGGGGGCAGCTGTAGAGCACAGTGTCTCTTTTTCTTTTCCTTTTGACCCTTCCTTCTGTGCTCCCTGTCTTCTATGCATTGCGCTCCTCTCCTCTTTATCTGGGGTTTTCTGGGGCCAACCTTCTGTTGCACCCCTCCCCGCCCCGAGTCCTTCCCTTAATCTGGTCCAGTTCTCAGCGTATGATGTAGTGATGTTGCCTGCCCCGAACAAGAACAGCGGGGTGGCAGGAGGGGAGAAAAAACGGTCTGATCTGCTAAAACGCACCTTAAGAGCAAACCCATCCACATTACTGAAGGTATCAGCTGGGTCCTGCCTACAGTTATGTCAAACAAAGTGTGCTGCGAAATGCCAACTCTCCCTTTGTGCTGTGACACCAAGAGCTGCCAAAAGATATTAAAAAGCTTGCATGAACTAGGTGATGGCAGCTGTAACTATCTAAGTTATTGCCTGGCAGCTGCCGCGCTGCCTCACTGCTGCTGGCCGCCTTTATGGTTGGTTCTCCATTTGTTTGCCCTTCCTCTAGCAAGCAGAGCACCAAGCCCACGCGGTGGGCGCATCGCCGGCCCAGCCCCCTTGTGGGTGCAGGAGAGGAGGCTTGCAGCTAGTGGCCGTGCAGAGGCACCCTCGTGCAGTTCCTAGGAGAAGTTGTGTTTCTCTTGGCCTGGCCCCAAACCTGGTTTTGCATTGGTCAGCTCGACTCCAAGGAACCTTGGCCGAGTGGATGGCACAGAGGCGGGCGGGCATACCCAGGCGCACACACCAAACGCAGCTTTTTGTGTTTGTGTGTTTGGTTTTTTTTTTTTTTGTTTTTTTTCCTTTCCCTCTTGGCTCCGAGTGAGCTAGAACAGTATCGCCAGCTCCAAGCCCTGCCAGTCCTACATCTGCTCCCTAAAACCTCCAGCAAATAAGAATACGGTGGGGTTGTTTAACCAACACTTACAATATACACACTTTGTGGCTTCTCTCTCCCCGGGTTGCCCAGGCTCAGAGATCCGGATGCTGGTGGCAAAGGGTTGAGAGATAAGGGGCTAATGATCCCGGTGGGCACCTGTCTCCAAAGCCTCCTTCTCTGGCATGTTGATCTGTGGCATAAAATACATTTCATTGTCATGGGCTTTGGGGAAGGTGTCTGTACCAAGCTGGTTTTTTGTATTCTTCTGCTGAGTTTGGTCTTTTCAGCTGTCTGTTAAATAATTCATACAGCTCATGAAAGTAATATTTCTGGGATGTAGGGGGTTCCATTTTTCCAATTCCATTTCATTCTATCTTTTTTTTGAAGTGGTTGTGGGGAGAACTTGGCAGGCATAGCCTGAGTGGTATAATAAAACCTTCTGTCTTCCTCTCACCTCTCCAGCTCAGGCTGAGTGGGCAGGAGGGGTTGGTGAACTTCAGTGGGCCAAGTCAAGGTCAAGGCTGAGGTTTGAGGTTGGTTTTCTTCTCAGAGTTCAGCCACCAAGGAGAACCAAAGGCATAGACCTTTTTCATTGCTTTGAGAGTCATTTTTCTGCTGGGAGAACCTTTCTTTTCCATATTCTCCCAAATGCTTGCCCACTACCTAGCATGGGGCTTTGCCCCTGGTACACAGTTAATGAGTGTCCAGCAAAACGGATTGAACTGGGGCCATTTGGGAGGAGGACAGGAGTCAGCATTTTTCAACTCTGTTATGTCAAGTCAGTCACATAACAGGGTTGGCCATTTAGTTTATCCTCACCTTTCAGGTTGGTATTTAGGCTTTGTCATTGCACAAGCAATGCTTCTTTGTACTGGCCCTGCAGAGCCCCAGCGTGGCTCCCCTCCCCCAACTATACCGTGGTGGTCTATTCAGCTGTAGCTCTCAGCTGCACCAAGAGTCCCTAGAGAGCGAGGACCACGTCTCCTTTGTTCACGTTCTCCTTTGTGGATGGTCAGCATCCAACCTAATGTTGGAAACACAGCAGGTGTTCTTTAAGTGTTTGTTGAATGAATATGTGAAAGACATTTTCTGTAAGCAAAATGGATTTTTTGGGGTACCATGTGCAACCTTCCTGAAAGTCTGAGATGAAGGGAGGTTTCTTGGAGAGCTCCTATCTCACTGGAACCCCCTTTTACCCTGGGTCTCCTCAGCCCCTGAGGGGTTCTTGGTGGCTCTGTGCCCAGGTGCTGTGGCCTGTAGGAGGCTCTGCTCTTGAATGTGGACCTAAAAGACTGGAGCCCTGGGGGAGGATGAGAGCTCACTTGCTGAGTGTGTCACCTGGGGCAGGGATTCCATATCCTTATCGATAAATTCTATAGGCACCTCAAAGAATCACTGGGCTGTGTTATGGACGGAATGTTCGTCTCCTCCCTGAATCCATTTGTCGAAGCCCTAACTCTCAATGTGGCTACATGTGGGGCTGAAGCCTCTAAGGAAGTCGTTAAGGCTAAATGAGTTCATAGGCATGGGGCCCTGATCTGACAAGATTAGGGTTCCTGTAAGAAGAACCAGGGAGCTCGCTCTCCGTCCCTCTGTCCATGCTTGGAGGAAAGGCCCCGTGAGGACACTGTGAGGAAGTGGCCATCTGCAAGCCGAGAAGAGGACTCTCGCCAGAAACGGAGTCAGCTGAAACCGTGATGTTGGACGTCTAGCCCCCAGAACTGTGAGAAAACAGTTATGTGTCGTTTTAGTCACCCAGTGTACGGTGTTTTGTTATGGAAGCCTGAGCAGACTAATACATGGGGGATTAAATGATATAGAAGTAGAAACCTTAGCACAGTAGATGGCACATAAGAAGGAAAATAGTAAAGGCTGGCAGTTTTTCTCAAGTATTTTTGGTCTCGGAGATCAAGGGCACATGGCTGGGAGGTGGGAGGAGCAAAGAGCCCGAGGAGCCTCCATGTCCATGCTGGGAAAGGCTAGGGTGTTTTTAGATGGATCTTGGAAGGTTCGTGCAGGAGGTGGGATTTTAGTGGGTCTGAGCGATGGTTAAGGTCTCCGCAGGGCAGAGGCGAAGTGAAGCATCTCTGATCTCAGGTAAGACAGAGGAAGGCATGGGGTAGGGAGGGGACTGTCATTTAGGGAGGGCTCCCTGTGTACCAGACCTGTGTCCTGCATGTCACATGCCACCTCGCCCAGCTCTCCACTCCCCCGTCCCCCCAGCAGGTCCCGCCACCCCTAGTCTACGGAAAAGGAAAGTAAGGGGATTAAGAAGAGCTGGCATTTACTGCCACTGGCAGGTGTCAAGACACACGTACCCTCCCTCAGTCCCCACGGCAATCCCATGAGGTGCCTTGTGACATCAGTCCATTTTATAGACGGGACCAGTCAAGCCAAGCGCTGTGAAGTGGCTTGCTCAGCATCACACATTTAAGGTGCTGGTGCAGGGATTTAAGTAAACCCAGCAGGCAACTTCTGAGCCTGTGCACTAAGTCACACGCTTTACCTCCTGGGGGCCAGGTACGGGATCCGGATGCCGCCTTGGCAGGGCTGAGATCTGCACTGCGTTCTACCTGCATTCCAGACTTTCCACTGTATTATGCTGCCCTGGGGACAGGAACAGGATGCCTAAGTAGGGCGTCTGTGCCAGCAGTGGCCGCAGTCATATTAAAAACTTACCAGAGGGTTGATGTCAAGTGAATTAACACAGGTAGAGAGGCAATGTCTGGGCTCTGTGGGGTGGGGCGCAGGGACAGAGCTGTGGTGTTTGTGGGACAAAGGCGGTGGGTTAATCTGCACAGCAACCCGGGGAGCTTGGTGCTCTTTTCGCTCCCATTATACAGATGAGGAAACTGAGGCACAGAGAGGCTAAGAAACTTGCCTCTGGCCACAGAGCTACTAAATAGGAAAGCCAGGATTTGAACTCAGGTGATCTGGCTTCTGTCTCTGTTCTCCTGCCTTCCACGGAGATTGGGTGGTATTATTTGATAACTTTGACCTGGTGGAGGGCTTTATAGGTACAATGCAGAAGACAGAGGAATAGTATTGCATCTCTCCTGACTGGCTGAGAACACAGAGAGAAGAGATTTGTAGAATGCAGGTGTCGCCTGAGTTAGGGAACTGGTGGCATCATGGGCCTGGGTGCCACCTTGGGCAGCATTCTCCTGGCCCAGTGCTGCACAGATGGGTCTGCACCGATGGCAGCAGGGCTCAGAGCACCGGTTCGCTCAGGGAGGCCCCGGTGTTCCCACGGGGCCCCTCTCTCACTTGCTCACACGCCGTGGGCTCTGTGTCACGGTTCCTGTCCTCGCAAGGCGCCCACCTCTGTGCGGGCTCTCCCTAAATCGTTGGTTCAGAGCTTGGAATCCAGCCAGCTCTTCACTAGCTGGCTGACCATGGGCAAGTCACTGATCCCTCTGGCTCTCTTGATGTCCTTGTCTGGGCAGTTTGGGTACTCTTTGTGCCCCCTTGTAGGTTTTGGGAGGATGGAATGAATGAAGTGCTTAGAGTCACGTTTCCTGCTTGGTGCCCATCGTCCCTCTTCTTGCCACTGTGCCTGTCCCAGCGGCTCCGTCTGCCTGCTCATGACCACTCACTACAGTGGCACGTGTGCGGGCTTCTCAGGCCCTCTCACTCATGCCCAGGGCCGTGGCAGGGATTTAGCCTGCAGTGGAGGCACTCTCTTGGCCTCCTCCGTGGCTCAGCAGAGCTGAGATCAGACCAGCTGAGTGCTCAGTGGCTAGTTGGCGCAAGTGCTGAGGGCAGAGCCTTGGCTGGGCTCAGCTCTACCTGCACTCGCTACTGAGGCCAGCCAAGGCTCTGCCCTCTCGTTCCACCTCTGGTTCTTGCTTTGTTTTCTCTGGTGTCAGAAGATGTCACAGTCTTTTCTTTTTTTTTCCCCTTCCCTCATCTTCTTAGATGTTACAAATTCTCAGACAAAATGAGGGGAAGGGATCTGAGGACAGAGAACTTGTATCCTTCCCCTGCAACCACCTTCGTATTTAACAACTGTTACTGGAACATGCTTTTGCAAGGCCCCAGGAATCTAACGTGAACAAGCTGGGCATTTCCACCCACAAAGAGCTTTCAGCCGAGGCAGGGGACAGTCAAACAAGCAGGAAGAAGGTCTCGTACGAGGTCGATAGCATACCCCAGACAAAGGCCTGCTGATGAGATATGTCTGTAGCAGGCTTGTTAGAGGAGCTGCATCCAATTTGACAGACCAGCCAGTGTTTGAGGGACTCTTAGAGCATTTCCTCTCTTGGTATTAATAAGGACATCGAAAGGGTTAGTAAAACCCATAGATTTAAGGTTTTTATTTTTATTGTAATTGTCTGGCTTCCGGTTTGCTGCAGGTGGATAATCCGCTTTGCAAATTGCCCGTGGTCAGTTTTTAGTCTCAGGTTGACCTATTCCTGCCACTTCAGTGTTCTGCCATGTGTGCTGCCATCCTAGGGACCCCTACGCTGCACATCGCATTTGTCCTATTCCACCAACATTATCCATAACGTGTCTGTTGTGTGCCAGGCATTGTGTTGGGCCCAGGAACTGAAAGCTGAATCGGACATCGGTGCGTCAAGTCTGATTCCGTCCAAAGAACTTGCCATCTTTTCCAGAAAAGTCGAACGTAAATTGATTTTTGTAAATCTGATATCAAATGTATTAAAAGGGTTTACTTTTTAAAGGAACCTCCAAATTCAGTGCTTGTGTTTCTGTACATTGGGTGTCTTTTGAGTGGGACATCCCTGACCTCATACTAGCTGAAGCTAAAAAAAAAAAGAAAAAAGAAAGGCAATGACACAGACTTCTAGAACTGAAGGGACGTAGGCAACTGTGGAGCCCAGCTCGCTGTCTTCTGATACTCCTAACCCAGCCATCTAGGCTTTCGGGTTATCTGCTGCTTTGCACTGTCTGTTCCAGACTCCCTCCCCGAGTGTAGAGAACTGGCTATATAAAATGTCCCTAAAACTGGATGGGACTTCTTAATCTCGGGCCAAATTACCCCCTAAAAACATTTGTCCTTGTGGGCCCGGGCTCAGGCCCTGTCCTTCCACTCGGAGCTTATGTGCAGAATTTCAGCCCTGCCACCACTTTTGGCTACTTGCATTCACTTCTCTCCAGGAGCGTGTGTGGTGCTGACAGACCTCCCCTTCTCGTGCCCAGAAACCCCACTAAAGGAGCAAGGACAGATGCAGCCATCACTGCCCTTGGTGGGGGAGTTCCATTGAACAGAAGGGCACGGGAGCTGGGACATGGCACGTGAAGCCCATTGTCCCGGCCACGGCAACCTGGGCACGTCAGTGCTGGTTCTCCTGGGCCGTCACTGTTTGAAGCATGTGGCCTTGGAGGCCGCCCCTGCCAACAGCGGCCCTGGCGGGAGCAGGAAGGGGCTTCGCACGTTCTTCACGCAATTCCTCATCTATTCTGAGTAGCAGAGTCCTGACTTTGGGCGTGTGCCTGTGCTCCCAGATGAAAACCAGAGGCCTTTGGTGAGATAAGAGGGGGGCCAGGATCGAGAACCTTTCCTCAGAGTGGCCCCAACCTGTAGGGGATGATTCAGACCTTGGCCGGGTCCTTGTCACCCCTAAATTGTCCCCCCCTCCGAGGGAATCCTTACTAGTCCTGGGATAGGCGGTGTCCTTACCACACACATATTGAGCAGGAAAAAAAAGGCGGGGGAGGAGTTACCCTGGGAAAATCTCATGGTCATCTGGAAGGTGCCGGTCTTCAGCCGAGTGCCTGTAAGATGATAACAGCCCCAGGGCGGAGGACAGGCGACAAACCGGATAAAAGGAAAGGCCCGAACAAAGAGTGTTCATTTCAGCGTCTCTCTCTTTCAGAGGGGGACGAACTACATGGTCGTTGTGAACTAGCGTGAGGGCGAAGGGGACTGGAACATTCTCTGCTGATCTTTTTTCCTTCCTTTTCTACAGAGGGGTGTGTGGGGGGATAGTGGGCGACGAGAAACTTGTTGAAGAGAGCTGTGCAAACAATGGCTGGCGAATGCCAAGGCTGGCAGTCAGTGGTTCTTAATGTTTGAATGGAAGTGGCTGGAACTGGCTTTTTTTCCCCCCTCCACAGTCGTGTTGCCAAGAAAACAAGGAGTAGCTGTTTTAAGCATTTACAAATGTTAATGTACCAACAGCTGGTCCCAGTCCAACTGAGCTATTGTAGGGGTATTAAAAAGACAGGCCAGAGTTGGAGATGTACTGCCAACCTCCCTTGCAGAGTTGGGGAACATTTTCCTTGGAAAAAAAGGGTCTTATATTCCTGCAGAGATCGACAGGACGGTTTTCCCGCGGAGTCAATGCCTTGCTTGGCAGAGGAGGCCGTGTGGGCTGGCGAGCCAAGTGCTCCAGCGACAGGGAAGCATGGAGTCGGGGGCTTACGGCGGATTTATCAGCGCGGCCACGCCGCCTCCCTGCCCGCAACGTGGCGCGGGCACATGCATGGGCGCACGGCTGTCTTGCGTGTCGCGGTCTGTGTGTCCTCTGACTGCCGTCCTTGTGCACGTTAGTGGTTGCAGCTAGGCTGGGGTCCCTCTCCTGCATGGTGTCTTGGCTCTTTCCTGTCAACCCATCACTGCTTTTCTTTCCTCTTCACTTAGGCCAAGAAGAGGAAAGAGAAAGTCTCACGCAAGCCTTGCCCTCTCTTGCCTCTTCCCTCATCCTCTGCCACTTGATGGCACCGAGAGAAACCCGAGGACCGGTCACCCCACTGTTTGCTCCGGCTCTTCATCTCAATGCCCAGGCTGGGGTTTTGTTCATCTCAGGAAATTGTAATACACAGAGCATGCTTCTTTGCTAAATGTAATTACCCGCGGCCCTGTGTTTATGGAAGAGGCATGGTGGAAAGTAATAGAAAATGATTATTTTTCATTCTGAAGGCCTTCTTTATTAGTGGTGCGGTAGGGACGTCAGCTGCCTTCTCTGAATGGCAATGCAATGTTTTGCTTTCCCCGGCAAGATAAACGGTCTTATTTGTTGATGTTTGGTGCTTGAGATGACATTTATGTGAAATAAAAGGGACCAAATTAATAATAAAAAAAATGATTAGCCAGACACAAATGAAAAATGTACATCTCTCCCCCACCCTGGTTAAGTTGTTTGTATTTACATGCTATTCACAAATAATGGCAACATGCCCAATAGGGGGATGGCGGGCATTTTTTTCTTTTACAATCATATGGCTTGATTCCGTTTTCCAGATCTTGTCTGAGAGCTGCTGTTTGAAATAAAAATGTTTGCATCCATTTCCTCATTAATCCTTCCGTTGTAATACAACCTGCTGCAGAGAAATGGCAAAACAGATGCAACAATGAAAATTAAAAGGGATGGACACTTATCTTGGGCTATAAAAGCTGCTAACCATGTAGGAACTAGAGAGGCTTTTGGACAGAAAATATGGCAAATGATAGAAACAATCATCGGACTAAGAGTTTGCTATTTGGAAAACTCCGGTGGGACATTTCTCTGCTCGTTAGCGGCTGGAGGATCACTCCTGAGTTTAGCGTACACCAGAGAGAGTGTCTGTCTGCTTTGCCTTGAGGCCTGGTCTTCAATATTTGGTGCATCTACCCATCTGGTTTCTCCCTGGGCTGGAATTTTCTCAACAGAAACAAGCACTTTGCAAAGAATCTATGGACCTCATGTTTTGAGGGCTCAATATTTTGCTCGGAAATACTGCTTTCTCCCCTCTGGGAATCATAGGTTCAGAGCAAAGCTACATTAATTTTGATTTTTATTTTTGCAACTAAATACATTCTGTACTGGGGAGGTGAAGGGTTTATAGCATGTGTAGGGGTGAAGGACCATGATTCCATATTGCTCAAACCACTTGGAAAAGAAGGAAAAAAAAAAAGACTCAAATACGTCTTTAGGGGGATATATGATAGAAAGCTGTATATCATTCTAGATTTATTTCCCTGTAATCGTCTGATGCTATCTTATGCCCATACCCAACTCCCGAATTCACTGGGATTTGGGAGCATAAATAGTTCAGAGTTTTTGCGTGTGTTTATTGAGCATCATCTGTTTGTAGTCTGGGAATAATAAAGAGAGACAGAGAAAGGCAGAAATACGGTCTTTGCCCTGGTACAGAATCAAGTTCTTGGCAGATACTGGATGGACCTAATTAATGCACATGAAGACAAAGAGTCAACCAGCGTCATGCACACGGGAGTCGATGGGTGAGACGAGAACGTGGCTGGGGGCAGGAGGCCGATTGTGGTAGAACTCACGCATACAGAGCTGAGAACCTGAGGCCGATGCTGTCTGCAGGTGGACTGGTCAGACCCTCTCAAGTGAACCAACAGGCAGAGGGGAGGGGAGCCCATGCATGGGGAGTGTTCGTCCAAATGTGCCAGGCCTCCGAGGACTAGCTGCTGGATGCGGACACACAGAAGAGTTTATTGGTCAGGATGGAGTGCACTTCAGACCTGTTTGGCAGGTCTAGTGAGGAAGACCAGTGACTGCGGCCCTGGGCCTGAATCAAGTCTTGGCTCTGCCACCTACTAGCCACGCACCCTTGGCCTTAGTCTTTTAGTGCCTCAGTTCTCAAAGCTGCGAAACAGGCAGACTTCATCGTGCCGCTTTCCAGTAACGTGAGGGTTAAGTGATAGAACGTATACAGTGCCTCGCACCAAATACGTGCCCATTAAAAGATAACAAGACAAAGAATTATTTTGATATTATTTATATTTTTGCTTTCTTTTTTTTTCTATGCTGGTCAAAGATGCAGGGCTGAGTGTCTATTAACTGTTCTACTTGGGATCATCACTTGACAAGGAAGATTCTTTTCACTGTAAAGGAGGCCCACTCCAAATCCTGGAGTGAAAGGCAGGAAACTGGGCTAAATGTCCTCTCCTAGTCACCTATAGGAATTGGACCGTTGAACCTTGTGACTTCTACTTTGAAAACTTCAGCGGGGCTTGACCACAGGGAAGCATACCTCTTGGCAAGTGGGTGGGCAGGCAGAGGTGAACTTGCCGCAACCCCCAGTAGAGAAACAGTCCTGCCCGTGCCGTAGCTTGGATTCTGGTTCTGTTGAGCTGTTGTATTTAGATTTTTAAGCGGTTGCATCAGCAGAACGGGGGATCTGCTTGTGGTGCTGCCGAAACTGCCCGCTGCTAGGCAGGCAGCGCTGTACATGTGCAAGTGGGGGTGGGCAGGGAGGGCAGGAGAAAGAGAAGTGCAGTACCTGAAGCCAGTCTCAAGTCGTGCAGGTTGGCAAACGGTGGTAGCAGAAGGACCAAGCTGGCACGGCGCAAGCAGAGATGGATCGAAGGATGGGAGGAGGTTCAGGACTTGTCCAGCTAAATCTTAGGGAGCTTGAAGGGAAAGGACCTGAGTAATGTCCTTGTCTATCACTAACTTGGACATGAACATGGGCTGGTTACACCTGAATTATAGCCTCCCAAATGTTGGTGGGCATCAGCTAATGAGCTCCTCAAGGGCAAAGGCCACATCTCTTGCCTCTTTGTATTTATTTCGATGCCACTTGCAGCCCCTGGCCCAGAGGAGGCTCTTGCTGTATATGTTATCAGACGATGGGCTCGGGGAGCATTGCACGTGTGCAGTGTGCAAGGGAGACCTGCTTCCACAAACTGATGTCCTCTTGCCAAGTTTGGATACGATGCCACTGTGTGTAGCTTCCACAGCCAGAAAGAAAATTCAGGAATTCTGATTTGCTTTTCCTTTCCTTGGTCTAGTAAATCCTTTCTAGAGCAAGTTGCTGTGCCCCAAGTGTGGATGTTGGCATATGAAAGGACTAGCTGGATCTTTCTTTTCCTTTCTGAGGAGGGAAAGATACGTGAAATTCAATGACATCTGCTGAAATTCAAACATATTTTTATTTATTCATGGCCATGATCAGGGCAGAACCTCTAATTTCAACCAATAATTAGACTTGACAATAGATGTGGAAATAAAACATTTCTGCTGAATTCACTTGTCATTCCTCCCTGCTGTAGCTGGTGCAACCCAGATGTCAGCTGTCCCCTTCTTTTTCTCTTTGAGCTCTCCCTCCCGCAAGCCACTCATATTAATGCATTAGTGAACCTGTGGTATCTGTTGAGGGTTTCATGGGGGAGACGAGAGAGGACCAACACCGCATACTTCACAGTCACCCACTAAAACACCCCCTGAGGCCCAGGAACAGCTCCCTAAAGGCACTTTTATTGCCTCCCCACCAAGCATCCCCTTTTCTTCCTCCTCCTCGAATACCCAGGGTGGTTGGTTTCAGACCTGCCCCTCTCTCCCTCTACTTCCCGACCTCGGATTCCTCCCTTGCCTATTGTGCAGTATTTGATTTCCTTCTCGATTTAATGCCATCCTCCCTGCTGCCTTTCACAGCTGATTTCAAGGCGTCTGACCAAAAAGGCCCACCAGCCTTTGCAACTTGACCAGCACTCCTCCTGGAAGTTCTCGGATAATGGCGCCTTCCTGGAGCCTGTCTGCAGACCTGGTCTGCAAGCTCCCTTTGGACAGCGTCTTGTCCGTGGGCTGCTGGATCCAACTCCTGCTGGTGCTCATTGCTGAAGCTTTAGGAAGTTTGCAGGCCAGCTGTTAAAGCATCGGTAGCTTGGAGTCAGCCATGGTGAGAGAGCGTGTGCACTCCAGAAGTCAACAATGGCCTTTTCTTCCTCTGGGAAGCTGGTTGTTAAACATTCAGCAGCACACCATTGCTTTAAACTCTTGCTCCCCACCGCGCTCCATGTGGCGCACGGTTTGCTTTTGTCTGCCCTGTCTGGTGCATTGCCCTCCACCTCCTTCAGTGCCCAGGAAGGCTGTGCACTGAGGGGCCTCAGCTTCCTCCTCTGTCCCTGGAGCCTTTGCAGCCTGGAAGACCAGGCACAAGTGGGACATGTGCAGAGTGGAGTGCGGTTTCTGAGAGGCGTGGGTGCCCTAGGTGTTCACGATATTCTGCAAGCAACGAAGCTCCTCTGTGGAGATGCTTCAGCAAGCCTGAAAAACTTGGGCTTTAATTATTTACTTCTGCCCCTGCTTGCTGGTGGAAGAGGGATTTTCCCGTCCTTCCCAGCTCCATAAAACACAGGCACAGCAGCAGGCGGCACAGCTGCCCCTCTTGCTGAGGACGAGGGCGTCAGTGCGGTGGCAGCTTGTAACTCACCAGCAGAGAGGCTGGCGAGGCTTCCCGGAACGGCATCTTCTTCCCCGTTCTCCAGCAGAGCAGCTGTGCCTGGCTCCCCGGCCCCTCCCCCACCACAGCTCCTCACAGCTGCCCCTGCCCTGGCTGTCATTGGCCGAGAGCAGATGTGGGGGAATCTGGAACTCGGGACCGGAAATGCCATGTATCAGTAGTCTAGGGAGTATGACGACGTGGGGAGAGCCCCGGCTTCGGGGCCCGAAGGCCTGGGATTGAGTTTGGGCTCTGACAGGGACCGTCCTAGTCACCCTGGGAAAGCTATTAAATCGCCCAGCCTCCACGTTCTCTGCGAAGGATTTACTATGATCATGTTTGTAAAGAGTCTGGGACATGGTAGGATCTCGGAAAGTGTGGGCTGAAGGGAGAGTGTGGGGCTGAGCAAGATTAATTATGGCTTCCACGTTCCCTTCCTGCAGGAAACCTTCCTCCTCTGGGCACCAGCCACTGACACTTCTGATGATGTCCATGTCTACAAGGTTTCATCGCATGCTGAAACTCAGCGTGACGATGATCACCTTTTACGGCGCAAGAAACTGGCCAGGGACCAAGGGGGCGAGCGAGAGTTCAAACCAGTGGCGTGCTGCTGCATGTTGAACAACCAGCTTTCCGGGGAGGGTGAGGCCAGGCCTGTGTGGCCATCGCTGATTTCTGAGTGCACACGCTCTCACCATGGCTGATTCCAGGCTACCACTGCTTTAACAACTGGCTTGCAAACTTCCTAAAGCTGTAGCAACTGGCAGCAGCAGCAGCAGCCTGACCCAGGAGACCACTGCAAAGACACCTGTCCAAAGGGAGCGTGTTGCGGACCAGGTTTGTAGGCAGGCTCCATGAAGGCACGTGGTACCTTCACGTGGTACAACAGCAGGAGCAGCCAGTGGCACAGCGTCTAAGAGCACAGTTGACCTTTGAGTAACGTGGGCTTGAGCTGTGCAGGTCCACCTATACCTGAATTTCTTCTCAACTGACAATTTGAAAAAACTTGCAGATGAGCCACGTAGCCTGAAATAGATGCCATAGCCCTGGCTGGTGTGGCTCAGTTGGATGGAGCGTCGTTCCATAGACCAAAGGGTCATGGGTTTGATTCCCGGTCAGGGCACATGCCCAGGCTGTAGGTTTGATCCCTTGCGGGGGCATGTGTGAAAAGGCAGCCAGTTGATGTTTCTTTCTCACATTGATGTCTCTTTCTCTCTCCCTCTCCCTTCTTTTCTCTCTGAAAGCAATGAAAAATGTGTCCTGGGCAAGGATAAAAAAATTTAGAAAAATAGATGCCATAAATGTATAGTATCAATAAATAGTAGTACAGTACTATAAATGCATTTTCTTTATTATTTTTCTTTTCTCTAGCTTATATTATATACTGTAATAATACAAATATTACATAATATAACATACAAAATAGATGTTAATCAACTGTTGCTGTTATCAGTAAGGCTTCTGGTTAACAGTAGGCTCTTAGTAGTTAAATTTCGGGGGTGTCCAAAGTTACACATGGATTTTTGACTGCACAGGGGGTTGGTGCCCCTAACCCCAACATTGTTCAAGGATCATCCGTAGTTACAAAGCGGCACAAGGCAATGCAGAGAAACCATTTACATCTGAGATGTTCCATAAAAGGAAGGCTCAGAGCTGAGTCAGGGCTGGCGTTTCAGGGGAGAAGGACTTTGATGGAGGCAAGGTAGCTCTTTCAGAGCAGGCCCATGACATTGGTAAAGGCTCAAAGGAGGAATGTGGAGGGTCAGCTCAGGGGGCCGATGGCAATAGCACGGAGAAAGCACGTCTGGCGACTCAGTGGCTCAGATCTCAGACTCTGCAGTCTGAAAAAGGCGATTTCGAATCTTGCTTCCACCATTAACCTAGGAGGGCCTACGGCCCGGATCCGTAAACTGGAGATGCCACCTACCTTTCAGTGAGGTCATGAGGGTTAAATGAGCTCATGTGCGTAAAGTGTTGGCACTCAGTGCGTGGAGTTAGTGAGGACTCAGTGGATGCAACCGTTTTTAGTGCTGCCGGCCTTGTCTCTTTTTTTAGGCTCCAGGGTCCTTGAGAACAGAGTGTTGTCCTCCATGCTGAGCATAGGGTGTGGCATATCCTGGGTGTCACCCCCAAGTACTCTGCTTGACTGATGGCATGTCTCTGGGCCAAGCACATGTCCCATACGTGTTTACTGAACACCTGGGCCTGGCACTCTGCTGGTCCTTGGGGAGCAAGAAGAATGAGACATAGACCTGCCTGCAGGTCCCAGCTGATGGCGGGGGTGGGAACTCGGTTATAAATCAGTGTTTACATGCCATCATGGAGAATTAAAGCAAATCGATGTAAAATCTGCCTTCATCTTTTGGAAAAGGGGTGCTAAAAGTGTCCAACACATCAGATTCGATGTTGCTGCAACGAAATGGTTGACAGTTGCCTTGGATCAGCAGGTCCCCCTCCCCTCCCTTCCTCCCCTCTCCCCACCTCTGTGCATTATATTCTGCTGAGTGTGAGGCTGGGCAGCCCTTGGCTCAGGTGATCTGACTCGGACATGAGTTGGCATTTTGCCGAAGACTATACCCCTACTCTTTCTTCTCCTCTCTTCTGCTTTTCTCATTTTTGTTCTACTCCCCTTCTTTCTTTTAATCAAAATTTCTTCTCTCCTCAAACCTTCAACGGGCCCCACTCACTCCTCAATGATTCTAGTGTTGAAGAAATTGCTCATTCCGGTTACATTATTATTTTTTTTGTACTGCTTCTGAGTCTGTAGAACAAAGTATCGGTTCTAGCTTACTAGAATTCCACAGAGAAGGATGGTCTGTGAGCACGGAAGGGAATTCCCAGAAGGGGTGGGAATCTGAGGTTGGAGGGGTACCGAGGCTAGCTCAGGGGTCGGTAACACACACACACACAGCCTAAGTTAGGCCAAGCCAGAACCCAGGCATGCCAGCAGGTGATTGGAAATCCTGGAGGTCAAGGCGGAACAAGGACACCAGGAAGGCATTTAGGCACCAGATGGACTCAGGCCTCGAGGAGCTAGGCAGGGCGACTGCTCACAGGCCATGAGGAGCAGAGGGCAGGGCCAGGGGCAGGAGAGGGTGCGCCGCAGAACACATGCTTCGGGGAGACTCCCATACCAGCCTGGCTCCCGTCCCAGCAGAGGTTCCTCAGTGTCTCTTGCTGGAGTGAATTTGCTCAAGGCCACAAGGAAAGAAGGACACGGGCTGTGCCACGAGAGAGGGGACATATGGATGGACACAACGGCAGAAAGAGACGGAGGTGCAGGAGAACTCCCATAAGCCTTTTGACTTTCTTTTCTGGCTCACGTTTCTTGGTGGGTGACTAATCATTTTTGTTGTCATGACTTGCCATGCTTTAGACAGAAATAGGGCACCCTTTGTCTCATGTGAGGACATGCACTTTGACCTCTGTTTTCTTTAGTGGGAATGATTGATTTTGCTGAGCCACTCACGTTTTCCCCTAAGATGCATGTTTGTGACGTCAGATTCAAATGATTCTTCATGTATGTATGTATGTATTTCTGTTTTTCTGTATCTATTTGGTATTTGGACTTTGCAATGTGTGTGATTGTTCATGTTTTCTTCTTTTCTTGGCAATTCAGAACCAAATTACTGTCTGTTTCTTAATGTGTACCTATTAGGCTGCCATTTCATTTATAATTCACCCTTGGCTTCATTTTATTTTCCTCCCTTATATTTTCCTTGCCCTAATTTACTCACTTCTTTTTCCCTTTTTTAAAAAAAGTTCATTTATTTATTTTTAGAGAGGGGTAAGGGAGGGGGAAAGGGATGGAGAGAAAAATCGATGTGAAAGAGAAACATCAATCAGTTGTCTCCTGTGCACCCCTGAAGGGGGACTGAACCCTCAACCCAGGCACGTGCCCCGACCGGGAATCAAACCAGTGACCTTTCGCTTTGCAGAACGATGCCCAACCAACTCAGCGACACCAGTTAGGGCTCCACTTATTTTTCTTAATCCACCTCAATTCTTTTAGAAATCATATTTACAGTTAAATAAAAGCAATTCCTAGTATGTCTTGCCTCTACATTGAATAAACGTATATTGAGAGTTCACAGGATGGTTTGCTTATCAATGCTTGGAATCTCAACGGACACTGTTGGGCCGTGAGGGCTATATATTAAAGAAAAGACAAGTGCCTATCCTCAAGAAGATTCTAGTCTGAAGTCGTAGATAAAACATATAAAGTACCAAACTCTTTAGCTACAAAATTAGAGGTATTATGAATGGAAAAGTTTCATTGGTTCTTCATTCATTCAAAAGACATTGCTGAGCACCTAAAATGCACAAGACAGCAGTTACTTCCTGTTGTCAAGCTGTTAGTTCTTACAGACAGAAGCAGCTCCGTCCCAGGAGGGCGTGGGCAGAGCTGGCTCGCTGGAGGAGGCAACTGAGACTGTCCTTGCAGAACAGGAATGTAGATCTTGGCACCTTCCTGGAAGAAGTGAGTCTTAGCCGTAGTGCTTGGAGTGAGTCCAGCATTTTCTTCCTCTCCTACCATAGGTGACTTCTTATTTCAGTTAAGGAGGTGAAAGTTTACTTCAAAGACTGCTTAAACTCTCAGACTTCTTATCTTTGGTAGGCAGCATGACTTTCCCAAGTTGCTCTGACAGCCTTCCCCTGTCTCTGTCACCTCTTCTCAAATGATGTCCAGACTTTGCACCAGACAGCTTGTGGGCCCGGGGATGCAGGAGGCAGCCGCCCCTCAGCTACCCCTCACCCTAGAAGCCCATCGAGCAGCACTCAGATGCCCGTCGCTGTGGGGACGGGGGAGCCAGGATGGGCCAAGATGGCAGATGGCTTGGAGTGGCACACTGCTTCCCAGCCCCTCTACCTTTGTTGCTGGTGCCATTTGAAGCATGCTGGTTACTGTTTTTAGCTTGGCTGTCCGTGGGGCTTGAGGAGAGAGCTTTTGTTGTCACTCAGGAATGCAGGGTATTTTTAGCGGAGAGATTCTGCTTCAGGCATGTGCATTGTGTTCTTCTAATTACAGGCATGGAGAGGAGGGCTGGACACTGAGGACCTGGGGGGTCAGCTGACTTCGCTGAGAAATTCTTAGAAAAAAAGGGGTGGGGGCCGGGATCGAGAACCTGGACATTCTAGTCCTATGGGTTTTCTTTTTTTTTTTTTTTTTCTTTTAAACCTTGTCTTCTCATTCTTCCTCAGAAGCTGCTGCCCAGGTGACAGGGACATAGGGTCCAGCAAGGAAGGGAGGGTGAGGGAGACACTGTCGTGAGGTTGAAAAGCTGCCAGAGAGACGCTCCTGAGCCCTGGAAGCCACGGTTCGGAGGCCTGACCATAAGAAAATGGGAGGCACTGAGGTGAAAACTCATTGAAACCTTTCTCTTGAGTGTGAAATCAGTTTGTAGTTATTTTTTTTTCTATTACGTCACAAGAAAGAAAGGATGAACAGGTGTTTGCCCATCCATTTATAATTCATGCTGTAGCGACATACGCTTTTTAGTCTGGAAGATTCATGAATCAGCTTGCTTAATCCATTCCCTTACTCTCTTCCCTGCCTGACACCCCTGTCTCTGCCCCTTTCAGAGTTGAGGAAACTGAGGCCCAGAGAGGTTAAGTGACTTGCCCAAGGTCACACTTGGTACCCTAACACCAAATTACTCGTTTCCTATGTTGTTTCTGTGTTGTGTATGTTTATTACGTTGTTGAAAACATCTATGTTGCCTATATTCTGTTCTTATTTTAGTGAAGCAATTAAAATAAGAACTTAAAAGACTATTTGAGATATGGGTGGGCAGGGGCCGTGCTTCCTTTTTGGCTGTGCTTGGGTTTCCTTCTGCTCCACGTAGGTCCCGTTTTATTGAGCATGTATTCCACGGACGGCACTGGCCTGGGTACATGCACGTGGATCATTTGGTGAACTGAACAGCCTTTGAGGAAGGCATCGGACCGGTTGTTTCAAACCTGAAGACTCAGATGGAGCAGGGTTAAGTGGTTGGTTCAAGGTCAAATACCCGTAAGTGACAGAGCCCGAACGAAAAGCCAGGTCTGCCTGCCACAAAACCCAGAGCTCTTTCCACGACCCCCCGCTGCTCTCCCAGTCCCCTGGACGCTCTGTTTTTCTGCATCTTGGGCACAAAGTTGGCCTTCTGATCAGTGGGATGAGCTACCTTGGTTCCCTTGCAGTGTGGATTTTCATGGAAGCGTAGGAGGAGATGGCCTGTCCCTCCCCAGTCTCACATCACTAAGGAATGGAGTGTCTACTTGCCCCCGGAGTAGTCTGCCATGAGTGAGGCCAGCCTGCTTAGACCACCTCTCTTCTTGGCCCCTGAGCTTTGCTTTATGGCTGTTCCCGGCGTCCCTGAGCTCTTACCTTGGTTCCAGAACCTTTGTGCGTGCGTGTGTGTGTGTGTGTGTGTGTGTGTGGTCTCCCCAGTGGATAAGAAAAAGGTTTAGCATAATTGAATGAGTGTTTATTGAAAACTTCCCAAGGAGCTAGGAGGTGAGTCACAGAGGCAGCTCTGTACTCCAGATCTTATGGCAGGAGTGGGCCCCGAGCCATTCATGTATCCTTTTAACAAATATAGTGCCAGATAATGTCAAGGTGCGAACAGTCTGGGAGGGAAGGAAGGCAAGTACACAAGGTACCCCGAATGTTCCAGACGCCTCCAGCTCAGGGAGCCCGAGGAGCCCATACTGACATTGACCGCTCAGCTGGGCCTGCAGTCAGCTGGTGTCTCTGTCTCCAGGAGGCAGCTCGCTGCCTCACCTTGACATCTTCAGATGACGCAAGCTTCCATGTTAGGCTGTGTCTTGCACCTTAATTTACCACAGTACACAGATTTCAACATCCCATTTGGAACACCGAGGGTACCAAAGGTCCTAACATGACGTGAGAAACAACAAGGAGAACTGAGGGTCTAATTGTCCTCAGGCGGGTGAGGTTCCCAGGTCGGACAGGAGGAGGAGAACCATAGACTCTGTGGGTTAAGAGACCTATTGATCTTGTCCATCTTTGTAGCCCAGCTCCTACTGTGGTACGCGGCAAATACATGTGACGTCAAATGAGTAAGTGGATGCACGAGAATGGGCTTATTCAGTTATTTCCTCCCTATAAACTCAGAGGGAGATCTAGGGTTGTCTGAGGAGTTGAAAATTAACACATCGGAAATGAACAGAACAGGCTTGGGATCATTCTGCATTGAGAGCAGATCATGGATCAAATAAAAATATTATATTTTAAAATATAATTAAAAAAAATGCTGGCTATTTTCTGTTTATTCATCCAGAATCACCACCGCCTTTTCCAGCCTTGCACTGAGCCCTGGGACGCCAGCCTTTGGACCACCCCAATGGCGTTTTTGCCCCCTGGCTTCTTGCTGGGGAGCCGTGGTAGGAGGCTGAGAGACGAAGAGGGTATTTTCCCCTCTGGCTCTCTCCCTGAGGGGTGCCTTGGGCCGTCTGTGTCTGTGACACTTCTTTGCTCTTGTAAGCACCCTTCTCCCCCGCTGCTGGCCCCTCCGGTACTAGCCCTGGGTGTTACACCTCGTGGTTGCCCTATACCTTGCCCCCACGTTTGAAATGGTCCCTATATTATTCGAGCTTGCCAGCTGTTTCCTGCTCACAGCTGGCTCCAATAGGTGCAGCTCCCTAGATCTTAAAAAGCTGTTGAAGGTTTCCCCTAGTTTATTCTTATTTGTGTGCCTTTTCATTTCCTTTATTTTCTTAGTTCATGTGAACTAGTTGCTTCCACCAAGTGAGTCGATCAGGATGGAGATGCTAGTTTATTTTAATAGCTATGTAAATGCTGATCTGGGGAAAAAGGGGTGGTGACATCATCCAGACATGTACCATCACAGAGACTTACGTAAGTCAGTAACGACCGATGGAGGGGCATCCTTGCTCTGCCTCTCAAGAGAAAGATAAATCGGAAGAGAGAGAGCACTCTGTTCTCTCCTGACCCAACCTCTCTTATTTTGGATGCCCTCAAAGCAGAGCTAGGGGCAGGGATTTGGGTGTCTGTGGCTTACGGCGGGAGGACCCTCAAGAGAAGGGAGTGGGGGAAGTGGGGTAGTGCTGAGAAGCTGCAGAGCAAGGATGCGGACCCCGCTGGAGTCTGGCCTCAGCCTGGCCCATGGAGAGCCCTGGACACAAACTACACCACAGTGTTGATCCACTCTGGGGCAAAGGGGCTGCCTTTGTGCCCTGGTGTTGTCAGTTATTGGCTGTGGGCTGACTTCAGGGCGAGGGATGCCACCTGGGGGTGAGGTGGCTGCTGTTCTGCTGAAGGGAGGCAACTGTGAGCTGATGTTTATAGCAGCTTGGGGATGGGAACACCTGCCCAGGAAAGGGCGCCAAGGTGGGGCCCCCCTAGTGTGGACTACGTGCTCCTTAGTCTTGTTCAGTGAGTACACAACTACCATTGCTTTCATTTTGCTGGTCAACCCACACTTTTATACCCTCCCTCTCTACCTCACTCCCACCCTCCCTCCTTTTATTTCCTTCATAAGTGTTTAGTCGGGACCAGTGGGATATTCAAGAGAAAGACAGGACCCAGGCCCCCTCTTGGAGGCTTTCACTCCCTCGTCTCATTGGGATGAAGTGACTGCTACAGTAGACAGTGTGTGAAGCAACTTTTGATTGAATAGGAACTCATGTGGCTGAGATAGACGCACCCTAAGAGTTTAGAGAAAGTAGTAATCAGTGAGGACTGGGATCATCAAAGAGGATTTAAAGGCAAGACCACAATGCCCAAGGTCGCTGGTGTACTGTTCAGTGCCAAAACTGGCACCCAGGGTCTCCCCCCACCCTCCCCCCACCCTGGGCTATCCCCTCTCAAGTGATACCAATGGAAAACAAATGCCGAGTTCAGTTCACATCTCTACTTAATTCAGTTCCTTTTAGGCCACACAAAGTTTCTGTTTCAACAAAGGCCTCTGTAGGGGCGGCTCGGCACATTCCCTCTCGTTCTTCCCTAAAACAATGGGGTTGGGACAGATTGTGGCAGAGTGAGGTGGAGGCTGTGGCCGCCCTGCCCGAAAGGGACAAACGCTGCCTTTCAAGTCTGTGGTCGTAACCCAATACTTCTTTCAGTTGTGTTTGTGGGATGAAACCAGGTGGGAAAACAAGGGAGAGGAGATCGTGGTAGTTTTGACCTATTCAGAGTGTGTGGAAAAGGATTCAGACAAAGGATTGTTTCCACCTGGGAAGCAAATGTGCACTTTTGATGCTACCCACGTTTATCTCCGTCCATCATTCCCCGTAGGGCCACCCATTTGGGCACTAGACCTCAGGCCAGGTAGAAAAGAATCGGGATGGGGAGGACGAAATCCTGCAAGGCAATGAGACTTTTCTCCGTATTCTCTGTCTCAACTCTGCTGAACCTGTACGCGGCATCTCCAAGTCACAAAATGTCGGATTGGATCTGTTGTCATTGGAGAGAAGGGAAATTGGCACTTGGCTCTTGTCTGTGGCAGTGATCCTGAAAGGTTTCCTGTTTAACATTTTATTTGCATTAAAAAAAAAAAAAGCCAACACCTCCAAGCTGGAGAGGATTCAGCGTGTGCGCGGGGTGCCGTGCGCGGGCTGAGGGAGGGGTGGCGGTGTGCCGTTTGCACCGCACCAGAGCCGACTCCTCAACAGCAGCCATTTTCAACATGATCCTTGTGTTTGCTTGGCAAGATCCAGGATTGGAAAAACAAAAGATTTTCCTGCCAGTTTCCATTAATTTCAGCAGGAGCAGCGGCAATCTGGTTCTCTGGGATAAATGTTGGACAGTCCAGGCGCTCTCTGCCCATCTTTTCTCTTCCTTAAGAACATGTGGCCAGACCGAACAATGGGCAAATGAGCTGGCCACCTATAATAAGTAGGTGGGAGGACGGGGGCCCTCTGGAGGGAGTAGGATGTGGCAGAAATGGACAGTGTGGGGTCATGGTGGGAGTACCTCCTCTGACCCAGACAAGGACTGTGTCAAGGGTCACTCCTCACCTGTTGGGGCTGGAGAACATCCAAGGGGCCTGATGCTGGCATGTGAGTCCAGAGGAGAGGGTCTGAGGTGTCTGTTGCCCGGGACCTCAACACACTGCCTGGAAAACAAGACCTGCCTGGCTACAAAGGACGACATGGGCGGAAGGGCCAGTGACCCAGAGGGCACAGGAATGGGGCTGGGGAATTTCCACTGGTTCCATAGTGAGGTCGGCTTGTGTGACCCACTGGAATTTTTTAGGAGTCCTGTAAGCAGACTGGAGATGCCCCACTCGGGTCCGGTCCTCAAAGCCGGTGCTGCGGTTTGATGATGATAGTGGATCAGTGAGCAAATGGGCTATTTGCTCAGTTATTTTTTAGTTGTATTTTTTCCCTCTCCTTTTCTTAGATTTGATTACCTGGGAAGAAACTTTGTGGACCTTGGGGAATCAATGAGGAGCATGTGACCAACAGACTGAGTTCCTTAGATGGTCACCAGCCCCCCAACCCCAACCTTCTGAGGTCAGAGGGAAGGTGGGCGGTGGCCCTTGGAGAGTTAGAACTGCTCATGATCATGTGTGAAGAGCCCCTTATCACCCCAGGGTGGACGGCACTATCGGATTAGGTCACTTTCCTGAATTAGCTGGTTAATCACAGCTCTTCTATATGGATTGCAAGTGTCCAGATGTCCAATGGGTTATTGAAAACCAGACAGCCATCAACAACAACACTCCCTCCTTCCATCCCCGCAGGCGCCTCGCCGGCCTCTGATAGAGCACAAAGTCATTCTAATGGTGACTTAGTGGGATGAGGAGACAGCTTTGCTTACAGATCCCCGCTAAGGGTTCCTTCCCTGGGCCGAGTGCTGTACAGTGTTGTTACATTTAGTGTGCTGTCATTCCTGACAAAGTGTGATTGTCTTCATTCCACAAATGAAAAAAAAAAAACAACTTGAAGACCTTAGCTTGTTCAACATTACCTAGAGGTGGGCCTGTAACCCAGGTTGGTTGACCTGCCAGGCCTGGCTGGAGCGCCCCTGATGGTGAGGGATCACTGACACCCAGCCTCCCCTGCTCACCAGGTGAGGGAGAAGGGAGTGGCTGTCCCAGCCCTCAGGGTCCTATCTACAGGGCTGACATCCTAGAGGTGAGCTCAGCCTTCCAAGTGTCATGTCAGTGCTTGAAGCTGAAGACTGCATCTGAATTCCTCACCCAGACTGGGGGGCTTCCAAGGTACAGATTTCATGTGTGTGTGTGAAAGAGAGAGAGAGAGAGAGACAGACGGACAGACAGACAGACAGACGGACAGGTTTTCGCTCATTTCCCCTGCATAACTGTGAACATGAGGAACTCAGAAGGGAGAGAAAGGAACCGAGACTGAGTAGAAACTGGCTCTGGCAGCCATAACTATTATCTGGAATTTGAAGGCCTAAGAAATAGCTTGTGTGTTACCCAGTGTTTTGACATGCCTCCGACATGGAAACAGACCATGGAAATTTGTTTTCTCGGAAACACTGAAGATGCTTAATAAATACTCGTTGATCAACTGACCATCACTTAAGATCATGGCAAACATGTCGCTCATTTAACATCACTCCTTTTAAGTCTATGTTCTAGTATTCCAGAGGGTTCTCTGTGGACATTCTGTTTTCCGAACAGGAGGCTTCTTTGGCCTTGAGTGGGTCGATGTGAGTTTGACCCTTGAAGATGAGCAAAAAGTCCTGTGGACTGCATGGAAGAGATACTGATAGTGCCCGGCCCATCTGCGAGCGCTCATGCATTTTCCAGCACCTTCCTGTTGGGCAGAAACACAGGAATAAGTCTGTCCGATGGTCTGTACCTGAAGTGATGGACGGCACATCCAGGCCAGAGCCAGCAGCAGGCACGTGAGTCCCCCCTCGCTGCAGCCAATCTGGAAGCCACGTGTTGAGATGTCGGTGTCACGGATGGAGGTGAGACCCATTGATCTACAACAGACTCTGAAAGAGCAAGAAATAATGGATTAGGCCACTGAGATTTCAGGGTTTGTTACCACCATATAGCCTAGCCTAACTTTCTGGAAGAAAATTCACCACTGGGTTTTCATCTATCCTTATATTTTCAAGGAGGCAGAAAGAAGTGTTCCGATGAGAACGTAGAAAGGAACACATTCATGGTGTTTGAAAGTACACCCCAGTTGTCCCACACTGCTCTCACTCCTCTCCCATGCCTTACTCCTTGTCAAGAGTTGAGTGTGGGATTTATACTTCTTTGCATCCGCCAAGTACATAGCAGATGCTTGATAAATGGTGGTTGAGTTGAGATGAGTGAAACTTGGCCCGCTGAATATAAGCTCTCCAAGGTGAGGAATTCGTCAGTTTTGTTCATGGCTTTATACCTTCGAGTAGTGCCAGGCACATAGTAGATGCTTTAAAAAGGCGGGATGCAGATTGGAAGGGGTCAGAGTCCATGGAACAGAACAAGCCAAGGAATGTGACGATGCAGCCTGGAAGGGTTGTCCTTCCATCCATGAAGGCTCCCTGGATGATGGCAGGACCAGGATGGAGGGTAAGACAGCCAGACAAATGAGGGAGAGTGACAATGGGGTCTGAGTACGTCATTCCCCCCGCCCCTGGCAGTGCTGTGATCCACTGACCTCTTTTCCCTCCCCTTTCATTTGCCTGCTCTTTTGCCCAGCCCTCTTTTTATGGAAAGCATTTTTATATGATGGTAAGGCTGAATTTCAGATGGCCCAGGATAGTGGCAAAGAAAAGTCAAGCGAGGAGGAAGGTCAGTACAGGTGTCAGGCAGAGGTGAAAGCTCACCTGAGGAAGGAACTGTGCTGGGAAGGTGTTCTGAGCTGCAGCAGGTCCCTGAGAGGATGACACCCCTTGTCTTTTATGGCAGAGTGGGCCACTGGGCTTTTGCTGAAAGTTCTAGAGAGATCATTAGAGATGTTGCTGTGGGCTTTTTTAGAGCTCCACCCTGTCTTGGTGGAGGGGGCCGTTGTGGCTTGAAACAGGATGGAAGATACCAGGGGTCTCAGTGCTCTGTGACCTTGGCTAAAGTCATCCCTGAGCCCAGAGGGAAGAGGAAATTGGCTTATGCCCTGATGGGAGAGGTGGGTACTCCTGGGCATCCAGGTTGGTAGATGCTGGCCCCAAGTGACTGAATGGGTTGATTGATAATATAGCAAATCTTCAAGGGGACATTAATCAATTGCCAAAATTGGTGGCACCAGTGGGAAGTGCAGAGGACTCAGACTGAGGTCAAAGAGGAGTTCCTGGGGGAGCTGGGCCTTTAAAAATGGTCACATTTCTACATCTCTATTGGAAGTGGAGGTAAGATCGGCTGAGCTCTGCAGGGGCAGCGATTTGGAGATGTCAGGACCAGGTCAGAGGAAAGGGCCCCTCAGTCCCTATTTGGCTTTTGGCCACTCTACCAATAGGCACAGGGTAAGAGAGCATAACGGGCATCTTTAGAACATAGCAATGGGCTCGGGGAACCAATTACTTGGCGGATTGGCACAGTCTATTGTACCAGCCCTCCTTGCATGTTTTGTGGGTGTTTTTAATTCTTGTTGCTCAATGCTAGTGTTCCCATGGGTTTTCAGAGCAGGTACAGGATGGCTGCTGCAGTCCGCCTCCCCCGGAAGTCTGGGGAGGCAGGACAGCGGGCCTGGGCTGCTCCCCATGATTTTGTTTGCATTGCTGGTAGCTGCAGAGACTGGTTAAGTCCCCTTTGTTTGTGCCTGGCAGGCCACGATGGGCATTCCTACCTATCAGGGAAGCCCCCATTAAGTTCCATCTGCAGAAATGAATTCTGTTCTAAGCCACCCATCCTTCAATCTGCAGAGCAAATGGCAGATGGGATGGGATTAGGGTAAAGAGAGCGGGGGAAAGAAGGCTTCACATTATGGTGAGAAAGGTGAAAAGGATGGAGGGGGAAGATACCTTCGTGCGTTTCTTTGATGAGGACACTGGGTATCATAAGGCCCAGCCTGAGGAAGAGGAGTGGGAGGAAGCTCCCGAGGCCCTTATGTCATGCTTTTCCTCTGCCCCAGATGACCCCTGTCCTCTCTGCAGTGGTGTCTCAACATCCTGATATATTTCCTGTTTCGGAGGCAATTCCCACATTTTGTGGAGGTCCCTGCTTTTCCCTTCAGAAGCTGAGGTGGGGTCTAGTGTGCCCGGTCCTTCTCCCTGGTATCTGGGCACGAACAGGTGATGTCGTCTTGGCAACTGGATGCTTCCCTCTACCTTGTAATGGAAGTAATGAGGGTCCAGCCAGGGCAATGCATGTCCAGTGACAGGACATAGAGCAGACTGTGCCTGGGGGCAGGTTGTCTGCCCCTCAGCTCCCTGGTATCCTTCTTCTGCCTCTTGGCTGCTTCTTTTGCGCTCCTATGAGCTCTCAGCTAGCTTTCCAATAAATCTCTTTCCTATTGAGCTTGGAGTTGCTTTCTTTCGTTGGCAACTGAGAATCCTGATTGAGAAGGTCACCCTTGGAACCCACAGTGATCCTCGTGCCTCTTCTTAAACTCAGACCCTTGGCGTATGTTGCTCTTTGAGTCGGATTTATAGGTCTTGTCTTCCTGTTACAAGCTCCTTGAGAGGTGTGGTCATGTTAAAATTTTCTTCCCCAAGAATAGCTATGTCATTTTGTTTACTCTGTAAATATTTATTGAATAATGAACAAATGAATAACTCTGTGGCTGAGTATGTGTGTTAGCTATCTATTAAGGCACAATGAATACAACAGAACTTAGTCACCTAAAGCAGCAACAAACATTTATTATCTCGCAGAGTTTCTAGGAGTTAGGAATTTGGACTGGCTTAGCTGGGTGGTTTTCTCTTATGGTTTCATTTAAGATGTTGGCTGGGATAGCAGTCTTCTGAATGCTGGACCGGATGTGGGGACTCACACTCATGTGGTTGGCGAGTCAGTGCTGGCTGTTGGCAGGAACTCTCAGTTTGTATCCACGTGGACGTGTTCATTGGGTTACTTGAGTATCCTTACAACATGGTGGCTAGCTTCCTCCAAAGCAAATGAACCAAGACAGAAAAAGAGAAGTTGCAATGTCTTTCATGATCTGGCTTCAGAAGTCACATGCCTTCACTTCTGCAATTTCCTATCAGTTACACAGATCAGACCTATTTGGTGTGGGAAGGGACTATGCAAGGCTGTGGCTACCAGGAGGCGAGAATCATTAATGACATCTTGGGGTCTGTCTCCTGCCACGCGGCTCACAAAAGCAGACAGGAATGGGTTTTCAGGGTCTGAGCCCATTTCCGTCAGATACTTTGCAGATCACAGGGGAGGCTAAAGGTGATGTTGGCTGAGTTGGCTCTGAAGACTAAAGCCAGGGAGGGGTCTGTCCCCTGTAGTTGGTTGATCCTGCCCAGGGGTCTTCACTTTCAGTTTCCTAATAGGGTGAGTGAAGCTGACCGAGTGACCCCCTTGACATCCATGCTGGGACCTTGAGAGGCCTGGAGGTTGGGTGGGGGAGGTGTGCTGGGCAGAGTTAGGAGGCTTCAGTTAGAGGGACCTTGCCCAAGGCCTCTCATCCCAGCAAACTCCCCTCATCATTTACCCCTCTTATGATTGCCCTAAGTTCTGCTCTTGTTCTAAGAAGGTAGAGTAGGTTGAATGTGTCCCTCCCAAAATACATGCCTCCTCGGAACCTCAGAATGAGACCTCATTTGAAACTAGTGTCTGCAGATATAATTAAAGCAAGAATTGAGATGAGAACATTCTGTCTCTTATAAGGACATTTTGTAGTGTCACGTGCCTAGTGTCACTGCCCTAGAGAAGGACACAGAGAAGGAGCGATGTGACGATGGAGGCAGAGGTTGTAGTGATACATTTACGAGCTGAGAGATGCTGAGGGTTGAGGGCTAGGAGAGAGGCAGGGGATGTTTCCCCCTCAGGCTGTCCAGGAGGGAACGATCCAGGCTCCGGCCTCCTGCACTTGGAGAGAATCAATTTCTGTTGTTTTGTGCCACCTAGGAAACGAAGATAGAAGGAGAGACAAAATATGACCTTCAAAAGACCTTCTCAGGCTGGCCGTGGTTCACAGTGGGTATCTGGAAACAGGAGAGGGTTAAGCAGGTGCCCTGGGGAGATGAGGGGTCCTTCTTCCTCATCTGGAAAATTTCAATGAAGTGCGTTCACCTCTGGCTTGAGGAGCAGGACTTTAGTTGCGACCCCAGAAGTGCTCTGCCTAGAGGGTCCTGGGGTTGTGAATACTTTGGTGTGGGGTGAGGCTGGAGGACCCCACAGTGACTTTCTCCATCTGGAAAGGTAGAATGGCAAAACAGGACCTGTCCTATCCAATGGCCTGTTCATTGACTTAGAATTCACTTATTGATTCATCCATTAACTAAATTATTAATTCAAGGCTGAATATGAACAAAGCTGGGCTATTATTTCTGCCCTCTTCTATAGCGTTTATTCCCACACTCCGCCTAGGAATCAAAGGCTTTTCCTAAAGCCGAAGCCCTTCCAGTGAGGTGGAAGGAAGCTACTGTCCTAATTCATACCCGGCTACTCATGCTATCAGTGATTTGGTGGATTTTTCCTTAATGGGGTATTTGCATTTTAAAAGTGAGATCTGGAAAACTCAGTAATGTCTCTCTAGTGCTGGCCATTCCCGTGTTGTAATAAGGTACGTCTTTGTCTTACAGCTCGTCCCAGAGCAATGGTTCTGCCTGAATTCCTGGGTGACAAGCTAAGGGAGTGAGTGTCTCTGTGCCATGAGGTGGGATAGGACTGGGGTTGGGGGCAGGAGAAATCAAAGGAACCCTCTTTGTCCCTGAAGAGCCTCACCCCCAGTCCCTCAGGAGAAGGCTTGGCAGGGGGGTGGGGGTGAGGGTAGCTTCCTTAGCCCAGGGCTTCTTCCTTGGGGTGGAGTTGACCTTGAGAGGGGCAGAGGCATCCCCCATCCCTTCCTCTGGGGCTCCTTAATGCCAATCTCAACAGCCTGGAAATGGAATCCCTGGGACCCCTCCCTATCACCATTATTATAATAAACTCCAGGATTGTAGCCACGAAGCCTGGGGCTTCAGGAATGCAGCCTGTAATTACCTTGCTTCTAAATGCTCATGGTAATGGATGATGAGGCTCGTGCATCAGACCAGTTAAATTGCTGTGCAACTCAGTCACAATTTAACTCGGCAGACAACACGCTCAAGCTTGGCAAATGGAGAGAATGTGAACTACTTGGGACCTGTTAACTTTCTGAACAACCTGGAGCATGCCAAGGAAGGGAGAAGTTCAGTCGGTGAAGTCTTGGACTGTGACTTGATTATTTACGACCACCTCTCTTTACTGCCCACCTGGCCCCATATTGCTGGAATTGGAGTCTGGAGCTACAGGGATGACCCTGTGATCGGATTACACACAGTGTACCAGCCACTCTGTGGATGCTGAGGATGAGGAGGCTGGAAACTAGACCCTACTGGGGTTCTGTCCTCCAGCAGTTTACATCCCTCCAGCAGAGGCGGACCCACACCCAGCTGTTTCACGGGCCACATTGGGGTGCCTTCTGTAGAGATACAAACTGAGTATCTGGGGCTTAGTGGTGCCTGACTCAACTTGCATGGGGTACAGGGACATTGTGGAAGGTGTTACAGGGAAGGTGATATCTGAACTGGGTGCCGAAGAGCAGGTAGGATTGGGGCAGGCTGAAGAGAATAGTTAGGGAGTGACCAAGCTGCCACCTTAGGCAGGGAAAGGAGGCTGTGAGCAGTGTGGCCCAATCATTAGGTGAGTGGCAGGCGAAAGGGGAGGGAGAGTATGAGAGGGTGGCTCAGTTTCCAGTAGGTGGGGATGGACTGTGAGACCAGAGTCACTGCCTTTCCCAAGGGACCATATTTATGCAGGCCTCACCAGTAATAATCCGGCCACCACTCCCAACCCCCGAGGTCGTGCCTAGTTGAGACTGAACAAAGGCTGGTCAAGCCACGGTCCACCCGGCATGTAGGCCAGGTGCTAGCTCAGTGCTCACTCAGTAGTGTTGCTTGCCAACTGGGTGGCTTCAGCCCTCTCAGGCGCTGCTCCTCCACTGCCGTCCCACCATGTCCTCGAAGAGGCACGCTGGTCTGTGCGTGCTCATTTCCACCCCTGGTGCGAGCCTCTCCCCTCCTCCCCACTCCCCTTCACAGATTATGCTCTGAATGGGTCAGCCCCAGCTCCAGAGAACTTGACCTTGGGGTAAAGACCCAGTGGCAGGGAGGTTTGCGGGCGGACCACAGGTGGCCGTCCTGTCTGCCAGCATGGATGTACGATGTGGCACTTCCCACAGCCCTGGGATGGCTGCTGTGCCTGCCGCTGGGGGCCATGGGGCTCTTGTCCACCTCACCGCCACTGTCTCTCCCCCCTCCCGCTGCCTTTCTTTCAGTCACCAGGCCCACTGCTTCCCGAGTGCCTTATACACTTGCTATGACTCTTTATTTCCAGATTAGCCACCATGCACACAAAATGGAGCGTCCCTGATTTGAGGAGCAAAAACAGTGATTACTAGATTGGTTCTCTCCCGCAGAATGTGGAGGAACAAACAATGCCACACAATTTTAGTTTGTATAGCGTCTTTCAAACCACGCAATGCCCTGGGCACAGCGCGGAGTTGCTGTAAATAATACAGTTGCTGAGATAAACATTCTAAACATCTTTGCATTGAGCTTCATTTTGTCCTGCTGTACTGGGCCTGGGAAGCGAGAAGGAAAGAGGTGGGTGGCTGCAGCCCCCGGACCCTGGGGGGAGGCCAACAGCAGTGTGGCTGGAGGGGCATTGGTGGACGGGAGGTGGGGACCGCGGTCAGGAACTGCCGCATTTAAGTGAGGTCAGGAACTGGGCACAAAGTGGGAAGAGGTAGGTGGAAGCCCCAGAGAGACCAGGAGTCTGAACACAGTAGGCCTGCTTGGCGGGGGCTCCTCTACTTCCGACATGGCTAGGAAGGGGCGGGTGGATGGAGGACGGGAGAGGTTGTTCCTTTCATGGACGTCTTTAGGGCATAAGACAACAAACATGGGGTTAGTCTGGTCCTGTCTATTTTACTAACACAATCAGAATATTGTTTTTTCTAAGATGGGGGCGGTTATGGGTCATAATCTATGGGTCATAGATTTCCCTCCAGACCTGATGGTCTCTGAGTCTTTGATTCGGTGGCCCCCACAAATCCCCCTGGTGTGAAGCTGTCAGGGATTCTGCCACTTACCCTCGCCCCTTGCCTGCAGCTGGAGCCCCACCCTCAAGCTTCCACGGAGTAACCCCCAGCCCCACTCCTGGGCTGGCTCTGGAGAAGGGGAGGTTGAGCCTGAGGAACTAGACCTTCACCGAATAAACAGTCTGCCTCTGAATCTTCCTGTGTGACCTTGGCCAACGTGAGATAGGCATACAGATACTTGGCTGCAGGGTTTGGGTGAGGATTAGCTGAAACAATATGTGCAAGGCACCTTGTGTATTGCCTGACACACAGCGAGTACGTGATAAGTGGTTATTATTATTTTACTTCTTGGCAATGGTGATTTCACCCACTGACAGGAAACATACTTGGCCCTGGGGTGGGGAGCGTTTGGGGACTATGGGGGGTTGCAGAGGTGCAAGGAGAGGTGGCTAGACACCCTGCCCTGCCGGACCTGCCCGGGGTCCCCTGCTGGGGCTGCCTCTGAGACAGGCTCCTGGAACACGCTCTCATTTTCAAGTTGCTGGAGTTTTGTTCATCACTCCTCCTAATTTGGGTGAGGCTCGCCATATGGAGAGCAGGGAACGGTGTTAAAAACGCTTTCACACGTAGATAGTGCAGCACTTTCTCTGCTAAATGAGGACTCTCTTCCCCGCTGCAGATTTCACACGCCGATCTCCAGGGTGTTGAGTTCCCTCCTCAACAGGGGCGGAGTTGTTGAGGCTCTTGGAGCCATTGTCTCAGGCCGGCGGGGTCCTGTTCCGACCCCAGGAGAAATCCCATCTTCTTTTTCCTCCCTGGGGGTGCGGGTTTTCCAGCCCTCTCAGGTGAACCAACTTTGCTTCCAAGACCAGGCCGAGTGGGCTGGCTCCCTGAGCCCCAGGCAGCCCGGCTGCCCGGCCTGTGTGTGGGCGTCTCCCGGGATCCCCTCTGGAAGCTGTTCTCGTTTCCTGTCTGGAAGGGAGCTGGGCTGTTCTGAATTGAGCCCAAGGCCCCTGTTCCCCAACCCACAGCGTATTCTCTAGAACTTTCTCTCCCGGCCAAGACATCTGCCACAGTGTGACTCCCTGCCCCTCCTCCCCTCGCTACTTCTGGCCTGCTGCTCTAGCGTGCCTGTTTTAGTTGTTAAAAATAAACCTCTTCATTTGTGTACGGGAGGCTGCAATGTGCTGTCCTTCACCTTTAAGGGTGGCGCCCTTCCCGCAGGTGCTCCTGAGGGCTCTCCCTCAGCCGGCTGTACAGCGTTCCTTCCCGGTTGTCTCGTCGTCCAGCCTTGTCTGCCCAGCTGGGGCTGCAGTTTGCTGGGGGTCAGTGGGCAACTTGTCTGACCTCAGCTCCTTTCTCAGCGATAAAAACGATAGTAGTCATCAGCCATGCAGTAACTACTTACTATGTGCTCGGCCTTACATATTATTATCTCATTTCCTACTTTCAGTAGCCAGGCAAGACCTGTGTGATATCCTGACTTTAAAGACGGGGAAACCTGGGACTCAGGGAGGTTAAATGACTGGTGCAAAGTCGCACAGCTAATTAGTGACAGAGCTGATGTTCGAACCCAGACCTACTGACTCCAAATCTTGTACAATTTCCATCACCCTCCCCGCCCCCCAACCTTGTCTTAGCGCTAATACCCTCCAGAGATGTACCATACTTGGGTCAGGGGCAAAACCGGCACAGAAATGCAGCTGAAAACTGAACCTTAAGAACCATGGGAAGAGAGCACTTCCCTAAGCTGGCCGATTCTGGACCAGTGTCCTGGGTTAGGATAGAGAAGCGAGAAGAAGCCCGTCAGGGGCTGGGACTTGGGTGGAACCCTGCTATCTACATGGGTTTGGCTCTTCTCGGGGCCCCCTGCCCAGCACGGCAGGGCCTGAGCTCTCTCACCCCACCCTTGAAGGCAGGAGTTTTCCATTTCCCTGGGTCACTCCTTCTTCTAGTCCCTCAGCCAGCCCCCAAGAAACTCAAATCCCAGAGGCAGTGGCATTGGATCTGAAGGTTTCTTTTCATTTTGTTAGCTCATAGCTTAGATTCGGCCACCAGTTTCACAAGGAGAGTACCCAGGAGGGAGGGCAGCATCGTGGTGAGGACTGCGAAGGAATGGCTTTGCCAAGGCTTATTGCTGCAAACTTTATTTAAAAACTGCGGCATCTCACTGACCTTCTCTCTCAAGGTAGATAAATAAGAAGCCAGTGAAAGGAAGGACGTCTTTTCTCCAGCAGACCTCTGAATGAAACACCATCTAGAGGCCCGGTGTCTTTCTTATTTTGCCATTAAATTGGGAGAGTTGATGGGTGAGTGGCAGAGGGCTGGGGTGGAAGGAGGCAGACCCAAAGGAGAGGCAGAGGGGAGGAGGGGCATGGGCTCGGTGAACAGCGAACTCAAGGGCTCTTCTGCACAATGAGATTAGCACGATGTGAGCATTTCCATGCCAAGGTGCTAACGCAATAATACACGCGAATTTGCCAACTTTTCAAATTGAATGTATTTGATTATTTGCTTTTAATTAGTGTGAGTTTTGGAGTATGTACAGGATTGTCAGGGATACAGGCAAAGCCTCCTGCAGCCCATGAAGCCTCCTCTTAGTAAAGATGGTCTGGATTGTTCTTTTTTAGCTGTGGAGAATGAGATTTAACAGCTCTGTTAAATGTTTTAGCCCATTTCCATTGTGCCTCTGTTTCAACCTATTGGCAAGACCAATTGAAGTGAGAAAATAAACCTCTTATCTGATCTGAATGCTGAGAGCTGCTCCCAAGAAAAATTTTCCAGCCCAACTTTGGCTTTCCTCGAACATCTCTGTTTTGTTTTGTTTTGTCTTTTCTTTTTCTTTCTAGAGTTGGCTCTTAAGCTGACTTTTTTCCTCTTCTCCTTTCCCTGTAAGTGCATTTTAGGAAACATCTATACACATGAATAAAATGTGGGCAGTGACAGGCAGAGGAGACAAGATTTGTTTCTGTAACTTAGA
>PVJD01005430.1:71537-116045 GCA_004026545.1 Mormoops blainvillei
TCTTTCTTTCTTTCTTTCTTTCTTTCTTTCTTTCTTTCTTTCTTTCTTTCTTTCTTTCATCCTCACTGGAGGCCATACTTATTGATTTTAGAGAGAGGGGAAGGGAGGGAGGGTGGGGAGAGAGAGAGAGAGATGTGAGAGAGAGACATTGATTGGTTACCTTTCACATGCTCCTCCACTGGGGACTGAATTCGTAACCCAGGTATATGCCCTGACTGGGAATCAAACCTGTGACCTTTCAGTTTATGGGATGACGCTCCAACCAGCTGAGCCACACCGGCCAGACTACATCTTTCATTTTGCTATTTTACCCAGAATTCTCCCCTTCCTTTCCTGGGAGTTTTGTGGGCAATGGTCATGGTCATTTACAAAAACAAAACAAGTCTTTCTTTAGCCCCAAACTTCAAGAAGTGGAATGAGGTAGAGAAAGAGTAGCCGATTCATCTTCTCTCTCTCCTTTCCATCTTTTTCTCTTTGTTAACGGGGAGAAAGATGTGGTGTGAGGCTTTTTCCACCCCGCGGCTTCCTTCCCTGCCTTTTCAGGCCCGTCACTCAACTTGCCTCTGCCCCACGACACTGGGGACACGGATAGAGGCTGAGCCCACGCTGGCAGGCTTTTCCCCTTGCTGTCCCAGCAACTCGCCAGGGCCCTGGAGGAACCGCCATGGAGCAAGACCCCTCATACACATTCTGTGGATGGCCGCTCGCTTGCCCATTACCTACACAATCTCTCAGTTACATTAAAAAAAAAAAAATCTTTCCCCCCCTTAACAATAGAGAGGAACAAATGGTTGACAAATAACAACAGCAGCAGCTCTCCAACAAAAGCACGCAATTATTACAATTATACTATCCTTGATTAGGCTGCCATGCATTGCATTTCAATGTAATTGATGTTGTAGGTTGACACATCGGACACCAAATATTCTCGCCTGTCCCTTCTCTCTTTTGTTTCAGAAGCTGATTTGCATTTTCTATGCTTTTAGTAATGAAGACTTAGCACTTTTCCTCCATTAGAAAAAAAAAGAGAGCTACAATAATCTGCAACTCGGCACTTGTTTAAGGATTCTGACCCTCGCAAATACCACTTTGCTTCACACATTAGCTGCTTACAAAGAAGGAAGCTAATGTATCATCTAATTGGGCAAACCACTGCATCTGATTTCTCTCAATCAGACTATTAGCTTCGTAATTACCCATCTGCCTCGTGTGGAAAAACGGCAAGGCGCGCACCCAGCTAATAACGTTCTCAAGAGCTCTCCACTACAATGAGAGGAGGCGTTGTGGAGGGAGATGGTCTCTAACCATTTCGGTGCCAAGGTGGTCACACAATGCAGCGGGGCTTTGCCAACCTTCGCCCGCCTGAGTGTGTTTCATTATCTGTCTTTAATTAGTTGGAGGTTTGGGGGTCTGTTCAGGATTGCCGGCCCCGCTGATGCGGTGGTGGTGACCGCGGCACAGGCTGAAGCTGGTGACCACGGGAAGGTGAAGAGCAGGCTTCCTGTGACCTCAGCAGGAGGCGCTTGGGTTGAGGGAGGAATGTCGCCTGGCTTGGCAGGCGGCCTTAAAAGGGAATAGAGATTCCCCCAAGATTGGAGTGGAGCGCTTCACTCATGTTTGTGTCCCTTTTCTTCTCCCGGGGCGGGGTTCCCCCCTTCTCCCTCGTGGGTGACGAAGAACCCTTGCGGCCCCGTTTGCACCCCTGCCACGTGTACCTGGGGCCCTGGAACTTCCGTCTGTGTGTGCTCTGAGTAGCACAGTGACTTACCTTGTCACGATTTCTTCTGGTTCGCTTTCGTCTGGTATCGTGTTCTAAATGCTCTTTTATTCGGTACAGGGCTTGTCGGTGGTCTGAAGGTTGTGTGACCTTGGGCCTGTCCCAGGCTGCCTCCTTCCCTCCTCCTCTGTAACCTGGGAGAGGAGGCTGGCCAGCTCCTGTCCTCGGGGACAGGGTGGTTGGCATGTGGCTATGTTTGGGAAGGCAGGTGGGGCTGATTCCGGTGCCAACTGGAGTGAGTTGTTGGCTCCCATAACCCCTCAACTAGAGTAGCTCAGTTGTTTTTTTCTATACCCTTCTATGTCAATTTTATTTGAACAAAAGATTCCAGCTAAAATTTTGAGACCAACTGGACACACATGGCTAATAATGTCTAATGACTTAATGTCTATCTCAAGTCAATAAACTGTGCTTGTGCGACACCAGGACTCACCATCTAACAGTTGGTTAATTTAGCCCATGGCTGCTGCTATTTAAATAGGAGGTTAGCTCAGCAAAATGGAATCTTTTAAGGCTAACACAGTGATGAATTTCACTTTTGTGTATTTTTTTGTAGCCAGAGTTTAATATGATTTTAAAGAGTCACCGGTAGCTAATACTAAAGTATTAAGTTGAGAACTGAAATTTACATATTTATTCTATACCCCAGAAAAACATTAAAAAATATCCCTACTCTGTGTGTGTGATGGTGGGAGGCCTTATGGGTGATATATATATTGGGCATAGCCCCTGTTTAGTGGATGGAACCTTGCGTGGTAAGTGAAAGGTCGGCTTATCCCTTTGGCAGGTCAGAGACAAAGCCTCAGGGTTCATCTTGGTCTCGCTAAGAACCCACTGGAGCTGACCAGGGCACTCCATGGTGGAGGCATAGCACGTGCATCCCGGAGCCCAACACAGACAAATTACTTCCATCCCAGAGCACTCAGGCTTCCAGCAGCCAGTTCTTTCTAACTCGCAGTATTTCATTGAAAGAGTTTGGTTGAGCTATGATAGCTTTCCCGGTCTATCTGTAGGGACACTGGGGAACTAACAGCCACGTGTGTCTCTTAGGGTTTAGGAATTTTGTGGAAGATGTTGCTGTTGGATCGTATAGAGTCTTATTTATAATGATCTTCTAAAAATTCCTTCCAGGTTTCTGTTTAAAGAAAGGTTTGGCTTCCCCTGCACCATTTGTACACCCTCTATTTTATAACTGATCATCTCTTCCTCTTTGCTTTGGCTGCTAAGAAGCTCAAAGGCCTAATTTTAGCCTATCTCTATTGGCTTAATTGGACTAGATGTCTTATATTTTATGTGTGAATGCCACTGAAACTTTATTATTTTTTTGTTCATAATCATATTTTTGCTTTGCTTTTACTCCTGCAAATACTTATTTCTCTTAAATCCTTTTGTATCCTATGCTTTTGGTGGGGGGTGGGGGTGGGTAAACTATCTAAATAGTTGGCGGGAAAAGGTTTGGGTAGAAACAGAGCCCAATGAGGCTAAGTCATTTGTGTAAGTTACACAGGCATGAATACAGTTGAGAAGTCTTCCTTTTGTCAAGAGCATCTTTTTCCAGATGTTTTGACCTTAGCCATGACATCTGCTAAAACTAGTTTGCCTTGTAATCTGCTACAACTTCTTAATTTTTCTTTGGCAAGGATCGTGCGATTTGTTAGCATCTATTACAGCTTTCTCAGCCTTCCCTGAAAGCCTGGGTGCGGAGCTCTCTGCACCCATCGACCCCCATCCAGGGGCAGAGATAAGGAAGAAGACACTCACAGCTTCTGTGCTGTGGGCTTCACAGTTATGGCACCACTGCCCCTTCAGTTGGAATCTGAGCTGCCTGGTCCCTGTTTGCAGTAGCCTGTGCGTGGCCCTGAGGTTAGGTGAGAAGAGACTTATGCACCTACACTCAGGCAAAGAGCACAGAAGAGCAGGGAAGAGGTTGTCAGCCTCTGATTCACAGACGCCGCGTGTAGGAACCTGTGAAATTCGCTGCCTGGGACATACTCTCATTTTAGCCCCAAGTGAGAATCATCTTTTTGGGTCAGGCCTTTAGCAATGGCCTCCGTTTTTCACTTGCCTCCCGTCACAGCCACTGTTCTCCGGAGGCCCGTAGGGGGTCTGTTCTCAAAGGACTCCCACAGGGAAGGAGGTCCCGTAATGCGTGGACTCCTGTCCTTTTCAGAGTGGGGGCATCTATGAGTGGTTTTGACTTTTTCCCTCCCTCCATTTTTATTTAAAAATGTCACATGACCTTTAAAATAATTATAATTCTTTTCAGGATTTGATTATCACCTCCTCCCCACCGATGTAGACCTGGAAAAAACTGGATAGACAGGGTAGGCGCAATTAAACAGGCCTAAGGGTGAACTCTGTGATGAGTTCCAGCTTGGACAACCCTCAGGAAGGTTCTTCCCTCTCTCTCGCCACTGTCCTCCCATCGCATTCTAGGTCTTTCCTCAGAGGACACGAGCATCATACTAATACCCAGATAATTAGAAATACAGCCAACTTTCTATTGATTGTAAGTAGATTATGTTGCAGTTCATCTCTGGCAAATCTTGCTTTCGTCTCTTGGTTAACATCTCTGTTGGTTACTTAATTTCTTTATTGCTTTTATAACCATTGCCATCTGCTCCTGAAATTGGAATTCAACAGGAAATCAAATGCTGAAGCTTTCAAAATGAAAATGATGATTTTGAGGCCAATGAGCCTGGGGAAGGTGGTGGTCTTAGAGGAGGGCTGGGCGCTGCTTAAACTGACCAGAGGCTGTTTATTAGGGTCAGGCTGGCCTCAGCCGTCATCTGACCATCTTCCACTAGGTTTACTGATGAGGAAGTCAAGGCTTCGATCAGATTTAAGTCTTGTCAAACGTCCCAGAGCTTCTTGGAGGAAGCTCTGATACTAGGATCCAGGTTCCGGATATCTCTGTAGCCTACTTATCACAATTCTTAATTATCAGTCTGAAAGGTGAAAGCTCATTTTCAACATGGAATGTATAGCTGGGAGGAACTGCATATCAGAGCAGAGCTGAAAAATGGGATAGTTCTTAGCTCCCCAGTTCCCCTGGAAAGTTGTCTTTATGGTGCAATTTCATGACTTGGTGTACAAGATCATGAATAACTAGGACATCAGATACCCCCACAAGAAAAAGCGAGCAGAACCACAGACGGCAACACGGAGACTCTGAAGGAATTTAACGCACAGGAATTATTTCATATTTATCTGGCGTGCGGATTGCCTTGGTGAGGACTCTCGTGTTTCTGCGGATGGGGAGGAATCGGTGTTATTTACGCCTTCACGTAGGAGTCAGAATATGTGCAACATCCTCAGCATCTGGACCAAGTCCAGTCCGGATTTTTTTTTCCCCATCTGCTCCCGGTATTTTAAGTAAAAATGTTTGTATCTGCATCCCCCAAGCCCTGTTGTAAATTGTAAATCATGCCATTATATCTGGTAAAACCACAATGTCAAGCAACGATTCACAAAGCCACAAAGATTCTCTGGAGTAATTTTCTTGTTCTCGCTGATCAATTTTATATTTTCCCCTTGGCCATATGCACACATTAAATGGCACTAATTCAGTGAGAAAACTCATAAGGGATAATATTTCAAGTGGCGCAAATGGCAGTGATGCCTTTACAAGTATCTATTTTGTAATTGCCTCTGCACTCTACCTGAATCTGCTCTTCACAGTTTCAGTTGAGCGAGATGGTGCAGAAGTGGGGAGGGCCTGGGGAGCGAGGGAAGGGGGAGGAGAACGTTCCGGTTGAATTAGGTGCAAAAACAGGAAAATCTCAAGTCAAAAATTGTGCGGCTGCAATTATTTCTTCTGGTGGGGATATCTATTATGTGATCTGGATAGCCGACAGGTGGGAGAGCAGGCTAATGCTGGCCGATCAGGATGGGCGCTTCCCGTGGGACAGCTCCCACCTGCACCTTGATGGAGACCTTTACTAGGGCCATTGACTTCTTGAAAGTTTTTTAATGATAATATTTCATAAAATTTTCAGTTCAGTCACAACGTCTATACATACATATATTTAACTCAGGCACAATAGGTCTACCTAATTCACAGGTGTACAAGGTGATAGTTTTTTATAAACTGAACACACCTGTGTAATAACCATCACACACACCGAGAGGCAGAACCTTCTCAGCTCAGCTGCCCAGAACATTCCCTCTTACCGCCTTCTGACCTTTACCTACTCTTCCTCAGGGGTCACTGCTCTTCTGACTTCTGTCACCATTTATTTTTCAGCATGTATTCTTTTGGGAGGCTTTTGTTTGTTTATTTTTTATTCAATGAACATTATGTTTGCATGACTTATTCATGTTTCGTGCAAAACACAGTAGTATTTTGTTCATTTTCATTACTGTGTCGTATCCCATTTGTGTGCATGTGTCTATGTGCTTTTTATTGCTCATCCATTCTACCACTGACCGGTATTTGAATTGTTTCAAGCTTTGGGCTTTAATGAATAATGGTGTTATGAACATTCGTGTACGTGTCCCAAGGACAGAATTACCGATTTATAGGGACTATATATGCTCAGATTTAGTGAAGATTGCCAAGCAGTTTGCAAAGTGGTTGAACCAATTTTTACTCCCACCATCAGTATGTGGGATTCCAAGGGCTTGACACCCCCACTAACATTTAGTGTTATCAGTTTTACTTACCGTTTTAACCACGTTGGTGGGGGGGACAGTACTGTATCTCACGGAAGCTTTAATTTTCCTTTCTCTGACTGCTACTAATAATGGCCACCTGTTCATCTGTTTACAGGCTACTGGCATATTCTCTTTTTAAAAGGTCCTAGAACAAGTCTTTTGCCTATTTTTTAAGAAATTGCATTTCCTATTTTTCTTTTTTGATTTATTGATTTTTATGTATTCTGGACATGTCATTTACATACATTTATTAATATTTATGTATCAAACATCTTCCCCCTCTCTTGCCTTTCCACTCTCTTAACGCTATATTTTGATGAGCTTTAATTCTTCATTTTAATGAAATACAGTTCACTTCAGTCATCTTTTATGGCTTTTGCTTTCAGTTTAAGAACTCTTTACACATATTCAACATTAAGTATATATTCTCTTTATTTTATCATCTAGAACTGCACTATCCAGTATTATAACCAATAGCCTCACTTAGCTACTTATCTCTTAACAGCTTTATTGAGGCATAATCAACATACAATAAAGTACACATTTTAAAACATACAGTTGGGTAAGTTTTGACAGATGTACAACCACAATCAAGATAAACATATCAATCACCCTCCAAAGTTTCCTCGCGTCCCTTTGCAACGTCTCCCTCCCACCCTTTTCTCCCGGTGTTCAGGCAAGCTCCGATCTGTTTTCCGTAACTATAGCTTGTATTTTCTAGAATTTTATATAAAAAGAATCATACAGCAAGCACTCTTTTTACCTCTTATGGCCTGGCTTCTTTCACATAATTATTTTACAGATTTATCATGTTGAATGTATCAATGTTTTGCTCTTTTTATGGCTGTATTTTATCCTATTGCATGGATATACTATGATTTATTTATTCATTTACCTACTGGTGACCATTTGCGCTGTTTTCAGCTTCGAGCTATTATAAATACAGCTCCTAGAAATCCGTATTAGTTTTCCATTGCTGCCATAACAAATTCTTTCAAACCTGGTGGCATGAAACAACATAGCTTCATTATCTTACAGTTCTGTAGGTCAGAAGTCTGACGTGAGTCTCACTGAGCTAAAATCAACTTGTCAGCAGGGCTGAAGTTACGTTCTAGAGGCTCTGGAGGGGAATCCATTTCCTGGCCTTTTCCAGTTGCTAGAGGCTCTTCACACTCCTTGGCTCGTGGTCCCTGGGCCCACATCGTCAAAGCCAACAACGTTGCATCTCTTTGACCTTCCTCCTGTTGCCACATCTGCCTTTGGCCACAGCTAGAAAAGGGTCTCTGCTTTCGAGGACTCAAGTGATTAGATTGAGCCCACCTAGAAGATCCAGAATAATTTCCTCGCCTGAAAGTCAGTGACTTTAATGACTGCACAGTCACTTTTGCTTTGTAAGGTAACACAGTCCCAAGTTCCAGGGCTTAGTGCGCGGGCATTTAGGCGGCTGTGGTGAACCATTGTACTTGTTCTGCTTACGTCCTTACGCTTTAGTTTCTCTTGGGTAAAATGTGAGAGCGGAATGGCTGAATCACATGGTAGGTGGATGTTTAAACTTTAAGAAACTATTTTCCGAAGTGGTTTACATTTTACATTCTTACCATCAGTTTAAGAGAGCTCCAGGTGCTTTCCCACATACTCACCAATGCTGCGTGTTGTCGATCTTTTTGATTGTTATCCTTTCAGTTGGTGTGTGGTGGTATCTCATTGTGGTTGAGTTCGAATTTCCCTGATAACTAATGATGTTGAGCATCTTTTCCTGTGCTGGCCCTCCATAGGCAGGCATACCTCATTCCTTTGTGCTTTGCTTAAGTGCGCTTCACGGGGGGTGCGGTTTTTAAAATAGCAGGCGAGACCCAGCAGCAGCCGGAAGGTTCCGTCTCGCTTTATCGAGGTCCTCGCTTTATTCTGGGGGTCTGGAACCGAACCCGCAGTTCTCCCAGGTAGGTCTATGTTTTCTTTGGTGAAATGTCTGTTCAATTTTTTGCCCAATTTTAAAATTTATTTTTTATTATTGAGTTTTGAGAGTTTTTGAAAAATATTCTGGGCTTAGGTCTTTTATCAAATGTATAATAAGCAAATATTTTCTAGCAACCCATGGCTTATCTTTTTATTCTGCTTACAGTGTCTTTTGAAAAGCAGATTTAATTTTACAAATCCAGATTTATCCATTCGTTCTTTTATAGATCTGCTTTTGTTGTTGTACCTATGAAATCTTTGCCTAACTCAAGATCACAAAGATTTTCTCTGATATTTTTTTCTAGAAGTTTTATAGTTTTCAGAAGTCTATTAAATGGTGGTGGTGACAAGAGATATTCTTATCTTGTTCCTGATCTTCAGGGTAAAAACTTCCCATATTTAACCATTAATTACGATGTGTGATAGAAATTTGGGTAAATACCCTTTCTCATATTAAGGAAGTTCCTTTTTTATTTCCTGGATGATTAAAATTTTTTTTCTTTCTAGTATGATTTTTGATGTTGTATGTTGGGTGTCATCGAATGCTTTTTCTGTGTCTGTTGAGATGATTACATGTTTTAGTCTTTTTTTTTTTTGGTCATTGTGAGAAACTGCATTGATGTGATGATGTTCAAACTGTAAATCAACATTTTATTCTTGGATTAAAATAAGTTGTTTGTGATATATTTTCCTTTTTAGAGGTTGCTGTATTCTATTTGCCTATATTTTTGCTGAGTAAGATTTAAAAAAAAGACTTTTGGGTTTATGTTTATTTGAGACATTGGCCTATATTTTTTTCTTATGATGCACTTATCGGGTTTACTATCAAGGCTTTGCTGTTTTACTGTTGAGGTTATGCTGGTTTTATTTAATGAGCTTGAAAAATGTCAGTATAAGATTGATGTTACTTCTTTCTTAAATGTTTGGGAAAGTTAACTGATAAAGTTCTCTGGGCCTGGAATTTGCTTTATGAGCTTTTAATTATTCATTTAATTTATGAATAGATATAGGCTATTTAGATTTTTTTATTTATCTTTGTGTCAGTTTTGCTAAGTTGTATTTTTAGATTAACTTGGGCATTTTGTTGAAATTTTCTTTTTGTACTTTCTTTGTGCTTAATTTGCTGGGTTTTCTTTTTTTTTTTTACCTTCTTGAGTTGGATGCTAAGATAGTGTTCAGCCTTCATTATTTTCTAGTATGTAAATTTAAACTATAACTTTTCCTCTAAACACTCTTTAGTTGTATTTTACAAGTTTTGGTAATGTTGTATTTTATTATAATTCATTTTAAACTTTTAAAAACTTTTTGGGGGTAATTTTTATTTTGAATTAATTTCAGACTTGCAAGAAAGCTGCAATTTGTAAAAAAAAACACATAACTTTCTATGCCTTTCACTCAGATTCTTCAGTTATTAGCATTTTACCACTTTTATTTTATGTTTTTTCCTGTATGTATGCATACATTTTCTTTCCCTCCCCTTTATTTCCCTCTGCCCTACACCTCCCCCCGGCACCAGCATTCCCCCACTTAGTTCATGTCCATGGGTCGTACATATAAGTTCTTTGGCTTCTCTCTTTCCTAGACTATTCTTAACCTCCCTCTGTCTATTTTGTACCTACCATTTATGCTTCTTATTCCCTGTACCTTTTCCCCCTCCCCCACCCTGCAGATAACCCTCCACGTGATCTCCATTTCTGTGATTCTGTTCCTGTTCTAGCAGTTTGCTTAGTTTGTTTTTGTTTTTGTTTTTTTTAGGTTCAGTTGATAATCGTGAGTTTGCTGTCACTTTACCATTCATATTTTTGATCATCTTCTTTTTCTTAGATTAGTCCCTTTAATATTTTATTTAATAAGGGCTTGGTGATGATGAACTCCTTTAACTGTACTTTATCTGGGAAGCACTTTATCTGCCCTTCCATTCTAAATGATAGCTTTGCCAGAGTAATCTTGGATGTAGGTCCTTGTCTTTCATGACTTTGAATATTTCTTTCCAGCCTCTTCTTGCCTGTGAGGCTTCTTTGGAGAAACCAGCTGATAGTCTCATGGGAACTCCTTTGTAGGTAATTGTCTCCTTTTCTCTTGCTGCTTTGAAGATTCTCTCCTTATCTTTAATCTTGGCTAATGTAATGATGATGTGCCTTGGCGTGTGCTTCCTTGGGTCCAACTTCTTTGGGACTCTCTGAGCTTCCTGGACTTCCTGGAAGTCTATTTCCTTTCCCAGATCAGGGAAGTTCTCCTTCATTATTTTTCCAAATAAGTTTTCAATGTTTTGCTCTTCCTCTTCTCCTTCTGGCACCACTATGACTTGAACATTGGAGCATTTAAAGTTGTCCCAGAGGTTCCTAAGACTCCCCTCATTTTTATGAATTCTGGTTTCTTCATTCTGCTCTGGTTGAATGTTCATTTCTTGTTTCTGCTCCAAATCGTTGATTCGAGTCCTGGTTTCCTTCCCTTCACTGTTAGTTCCCTGTGTATTTTTCTTTATTTCACTTTGCATGGCCTTCACTTTTTCCTCCATGTGACCATACTCAACCATTTCTGTCAGCATCCAGATTACCAGTGGTTCAAACTCTGCATCTGTTAGGTTGGTTATCTCTTCATCGATTAGTTCTATTTTTGGATCTTTGATCTGTTCTTCTGTTTGGACTATATATATATATATATTTTTTTTTTTGTCTTGGCACCTATTACATTGTGAGAGGTAGAGCCTTAGGTGTTTGCCAGGGGAGGCCAACCATGTCACTGCCTCCTGGTGCTGTATGTGGGGGAGGGGTCTGAGAAGGAATAATGCTACTTGCTTGGCTCTCAGCTGCTTTCAATCACTTCCCCTGCTACTCACAAGCAAATTGGGTGCTTCTGGTGCTGATTCCCAGGTGGGTGGGTTTGTGTACATTCTAGGACCCTGAGGGCTCCTCCAGTGAACTCTCCTGTGAGGCTGGGAGCTTCTCCCACTGCCACAGCCCCCGCAGGTTTTTACTGGTAGAGGTTTTGAGGTTTTCTTTTCCCTCACCGGAACCCAGGTTGCATGTTCTCTCTCACTCCCCGGTTGTTCTTCCTCGTTTATCCGCATGCATATGTGGGGCTGCCTGGTCCGCCAGATGCTGCCTTGTCCACCCTGGTCCGCCCGCTGCAGCCTTGCTGCATGTCCTCTCCACCCCAGCTGCCCATCTCTGCCCCTCCTACCAGTCTGAATGAATGTTTCTCCTTTAACTCCTTGGTTGTTAGGTTTTCATACAGTTTGATTTTCTGGCCGTTCTGGTTGCTTTTTTTTTTTTTTAATTTGTTGTTGTCCTTCTTTGGTTGTTCAAGGACACAAAGTGTATCTACCTATGCCTCCATCTTGGCCAGAAGTCCATTACACTCTTTTCTGATTTTCATTGAGTTTTCTTAGTCTCTGGGTTATTTATCATTTATTTCCATCTGTGTGCCTGTCTTTACATTGCTTTGGCCCAAAAGTTCATTTAGTTTCTTTCTGTAAAATAAAAGATACATTTTTCATTTTCACCAATAAGTTTATTGATTTGGATGTTTTGAGTATGTTGGCTATTGCCTGCTATTGGCTTCTAGTGGGTAGAGGCCAGGGTTGCTGCTAAATATCTTCCAATGCATAAGACTGCCCCGTAGCAAAGAATTATTTGGCCAAAATGTCAAGAGTACCAAGAAACTTTGCAAACCACTTTTGACATGTTCTGTCAGTCATAGCACCTTTTCCATATACTGCACAAAACTTTTACTTGCATTTCAGTTGCATTTTTACCTTTCTTGAAATAATAAAGTATAATATGCCAAAAATCCATTGTGTATCTTCCATCTTCAATATTAAAATGGCTGCACAAAAATTCACCAATTTTGGTAAGTTGTTTTTTTAAAAGTCACAATACAACCTAACAAGGTTGTTTTGAATGAAGCTGAAGACAACTAAGCACTAGTAGAGCCACTGTGCGGAAAAAACTAAATGAACTTTTTGGTTGCCCAGTATTTCCTGCTACTCTATCTTCCCGTTGAATAACCTTTGCTTTTGATGTATTAATCTGCTGTTAAATGCATCTCTTTAGTCCATGATTTCTGTAACTGCATATTTTTGTATTAGAAGTTACATTTGATTCTTTAAAAAATAATTCGCTGATGAAATTTCCACCTGTCATACATTTTCTTTAACATATTTATCACAATCACTTTAAGTTCTGTGCCTGATAATTCAAATATCTGGATCATCTGTGAATGTTTCTGTTGTCTATTTTTTCTTAGACTATTAATGATTGGGCCCTAACTCCTGGCATGCTTCATAACTTTTGATTAAATGCTAGACATATGTTTGAAAAGTTGTAAGGGTCTTGATGATATTATCTATCTTCAGAGAAGATTGACTGATTGATTGGCTGAATGGGCTAGCAATTAGGCTGGGCAGATTACTTTGATCCAATCAGTGTTAAGATGGTCAAGACAGTTTTAGGTTTTATGTGGGCTCTCTCATCTATACGGATGGCTTAAATTCTGGTTTCTCCTTTTGGTGTCTCAACCAAATCTGGTGTGTAATCGAGGCCAGTCCTCCTTGGTGGGCCCATATTCCAGTTTCAGTCTTTGCACGCCACACAACTGGTAAAACTAAGTTTTAAAAAAACATTTGTAGCCACTTAGCAGCTATTTTCTGCTTGATTTCCCAGTGTGTTATTCAGGGCTGCTTAGGATTCGGCGAATAGTTTAAGAGCAAAAGCTGTGCAGAATTTTAGTCTTATTTTGCTGAGGTTCTCTCTTCTTTAGGATCTTGATTTTGTAAGTCATTACTGCCTTGTTATCCCTGGATTCCAACTCTTACCTTCCCAACACCGTGGGACTGCCGAGTGTTCCAGGTCTTGGCCTGGGACTTGGCCTCTGTGCCCCATGATGTGAACCAGCAAATGCTCTTACAAGGAAGAGCAGCAGAGAGAAGTGTTGCTCACTTCAATGTATGTTTCTCATTTCTTCAGGAGCTTGGACCCTCAAATCCTAATTACCGTGATTTCTCTCTGATGCCTTTAAATAGTGCCTTTTCTCACTGGTTTTATAATTCTTTTTGGCAGATTGGATTGATGCAATCTACTCTCATAGTTGGGTTGACGACTAATTCCTTTGATAGGAGTTGTCTGTTCTTATTGCTGGAATCAGAAGTATTTATTGGCATGAGTATTACCTCTATGTAGTGGGTTCCCATGACCAGCAAAAGGCTGATGTGTTGTAGGGAGTTGGTTTAAGTGGAACACACACTGAGGTGCAAGATGTGCATTAAGGGTCAGCACTTGAGGAGCAAATGGAGGCTCTGAGAAATTAAGAGAATTCTCCTATGCTATGCATGTGTAGGCAGCAGCAGGGCCAGACCCTAACCTTTGGTGGGATGACTCGAAGCCCAGTGGGTTTTCACTTCTGCTGCTTTTGCACAATTCTAAGCACATTCTGAAGCTCGGTTTGTTAGGCGAAAATGTGTCTGCCACTTTCTGCCTGGCCCATCCCTAATTCTGCCTGGGTCAGACAACTGCCCTCATGGTCCCAGGGCCCCATGACGCTGCTTGTCTGTCTTTCCACACTGCAAGTCCTTGAGGACCAGGTACGTGCCGAAGGAATAGAGCTATGCTCTGCACCTACGAGATGAACCAACACTCCTTGAAGTGGGAAGACAGAAGTTTTTGGTCTTAGAAAGGAGGGGCTGCATTTCACAGGGAAGCAAGGCTTTGATGCCCTATGAGTAATACAAAGAAAAATTAGAATGAAGTCCAAAAAATACTAACTAATACTGACTATGTTTAAGGGCAATAAGCTGGGTTAGACATGAACTTGAAGATGTCTTTAACCTGTCCACAAAAACAACATCACAGGAGCAGGAAAGTTACTTGTTTGCGGCTATCCCTGATAGGAGAGCAAAGTTTGGCATTTCCTAGCCTTGTTTGGATTGGGGCCGCTAATGGCCTTGAGATGGCATACAGCGTTTTGACATTTTTCCCCATGTGAAAATCGCTGACATTAATTAGGATGATAACCCATCACTTTGGCTTCATTAGTTGATGTTTTCCAAGTGCCTAGAATAGAGCCTGGTAGCTTTCAGATGCTCAATGATAACTGTTGAATGAATGAACGAATGAATGAATGAATGAAGTACCATGTTCAAAGTGGCTCAGCTGTGTGTATGGGCCCTAGATCTAGGTATCGGATCTCCTCATTTTACAAATGAGGAAACTGAGGCCTAGAGAAGAAACGGTCACTCAGTTAAGCCAGGTGATGACAGGTACTCCCTTTCTCTGTCTATAAACCATCACTGCCCACTGTCCCTCCCAACACTACTGCCTTGTTGTGTGGCTGGGCGGGGTCAGTCCATGGGAAGCTGATCCTGGGCACGGTGGGGGCGTTGTGCCTGCCCTTGGGGCAGATGTGGTCCCTGAGGGTTAATGGAATGAACACAGGCATGAAAAATGGACTCTGTAGACAAACTTTTCAGAGCTGTAAGAGCCAGAGTCCTCACCGATGCTCCCAAGCCTCCTGCTAAATTTCATCCAATTCAGTGTACTTTTCTCTCTAGAAGGAAGGACAGTGGATTGGAGTTTGGGAAGACACACAGAAGGGTCAAGCTGGCTGCCAGTCTCTTGAGGGACAGACTCCCCTGAGAGAGGAATAGGCTAGCCTGTGGCTTTGCTGGGAAAGGAAAACCCAACAAAAAAGGAATCCGAAGTTGCTGAGGAAGGCTCACCCTCGCTGTTGTGGCCCACACCTTCTCCTGGGAAGGGGTTCTGGAAAGCGACAGAAGGCAGAATTTTGTTGCAGGCTGACGGCTAAGGAGCCTGTTTCTGGCTGCAAGTGCCTGGTAGCCCTTTGCATTCACGGTACACAAAGCCCTCCCAAGCCTTTCCTAATGGGAGGTGTTATCTCCATTTTCCAGACCGAGAAGCCGTGCAGAGAGGAAGCCGGGCCTTGCCACCCCCAAGCCTCCTCCCACCTTGGCCGGCAGAGGGTGAGTCGGTGGTGGTGTTACAAACACGGTCCTGGTCTTCAGCTTCCAAAGCCAAGCTTTATCTCCCAGACCCTGCTGCCTCTTGGAGCCTTCTGGAGAGAATTGCGCTCAGAAATGAGCATCAGTCCAAACTTGGGAGCCTGGGCTGTAAGGGCCTGTGTGGCTTTCCACCCGGCTTCCAGCCACCACCGTCTCTCACGTCTTCCCCTTGCGGGGCGTCCTGGCTGCCAGGGGAGCCCGTGAGTGAGTGACTTGCTTCTGTGCGTTTGCGTCGGCCCTTGCCTGCAGCCCAGGTTTCCCTTTGCCTCTTACTTTATTGTCCTCCCAGCGTGATTTAAACGAAAGCGTATAGATCCTGGACATAAATTCGTGGGTTGGGCTTTTACACTTACATGTTTGGCGTATAGTATTTGTCATCTGGATAGCCTCTTTATTCATATTCATCCCTTCACCCCTTGATCCATCCTTAAACCTACTTGGCACACAGCTCCTACTGTGTGCTGAGCACTCGGCTAGGTCTGAAGGACTCCTGCTCTTAACAGACAGTTGGGGAAATAGAAATTTGTAAGGATGGACCAAGTATTTCTCTAGAACACACAAATCCACAGGACAGGCAAAGATCAGCATGTTGATAAAGCTTTCCCACTGTAGTGCAAGCCCATCAGGTGACCTGCAGACATCCGGGCCCCCTCCAGCAACCTTTGGCTGGTTCACGGGGGGTAGGGGTGGGTGGGACCTGTAATCACCCTCTTCTGTATTCTGTGTGGCTTCCTGGGTGCCATGGGATATCCAAGCCCTCCTTCCAGATCAGGTGTTGGGCACGGATCCTCCTGTCCCGTGCGTGCAGAGTGACTGGGCCTGTCATGGCCGCTTCTTACCGGTTTCTGCAAGGGTCCCTCTTCTCTGACTGGCCTTGGTTCTGGGCACTGAGGCTGAGTCTCCAGAGTGACGGTGTCCTCTGATTCGTAGCAGGTGCCTCTCCTGGGCAGGCAGACGGCCCACCTAGCGCCGTGACCAGCACCGCACCCCACGGCAGCCTGGGGCAGCTTCAGCGGGCAGTCTCAGTGCTTTATGCCTTCCCAGCGCCCCTCTGGCCCACTGCCCTCTCTCCGGGAGGGCGGGAAGGTAGCGGGTGAAACACGGGATTTAAATGAGACAGATTGGTGCCTGAGCCTAGCTCTGCCGCATGTTGGCTGTGAGATAGTCAGTAATTCACTGATATTAACTATAAAATGGAAAAAGAAAACCGCCTCCTTATATCGGTCAGGTATCTCTGGAGAAATAGAACCACTACTATGTATATTTATTTTAAGGAACCGGCTGACACAATTGTGGGAGCTGGCAAGCCCCAAATCTGTAGGGCAGCCCGTCGGCAGGCTGAAAACTCAGGCGGGAGGCGATGTTGCAGTTTCAAGGCAAAATTTCTTCTCTGGGAACCTCAGATTTTGCTCTCATGGCCCTCAGCTGGCAAGACAAGAATCACCACATTATCCAGGACAACCTTCTTCGCGCAAGTCACCCAATTTTAGATGTTAGCCGTATCTATAAAATGCCTCCATGGCAACACCTGGCTGAGCGTTTTATTAAGTAACTGAGTACTTAGCTAGCCAAATTGATGCATAAAACGATCACACCCTCTCCTAGAAATGTTATGAGGATTAAGTCAAATGATGTAAGCAAAGTGCTAAGTGTAGAACCCGGCACATGGTAAACCTTATTCATTCTTGGTGTTTATAACTACTGCTGTTATTTTTATTTTCCACCTACTTTGGTCTGCTGATGATTCAACAAAAGCCCTGTGCTTTGTTCCAAGGTATTTGCTACTCTGATACATCACATATAAGGTGACGTTGGCAGTGAGAGCCGAATATGTACTCTGGGAACTCAGAGACAGACGTGTACCAAACGTCAGCTCCTGGAGGGCAAGCATTTGTCGGGCTTACACATAGCTCAGAGTAAGTGCTTAATATAGATGAAGAGATGAATGTACCAGTGCGTATGAGCATGGCTGTCCAATGCACATGTAATACAAGCCTCATATGTAACAAAATTTTTCTAGTAACCATATTAAAAAACAAACTAACAAAAAAACCCCCCAGATACTGCCCTGGCCGGGTGGCTCAGTTGGTTGGAGCAGCATCCTGTTCATCAAAGCCTGTGGGTTCGATTCTCCATCAGGGCATAAACCTAGGTTGTGGGTTTGATCCCCAGTCAGTTCACATACAGGAGGCAGCTGATCCATGTTTCTCTCTCTATCTCCCTCTCCCTTCCTCTCTCTCTAAAAAATCAATAAATATATCCTCAGATGAGGATAAAAAAAACCCCAGATACTAATATCCAAATCTTATTATAAAATGTAATCAATATAAAAATTATTATTAGACATTTTATGCGCTTTTTTTCTTTTTACACCAAGTCTTCAAAATCCAACATGTGTGTTTTACTTACAGCCTATGTATGTTTGGACTGGCCACATGTCAAGTGCTCAGTGGCCACATATGACTAGTGGCTACTTTATCAGCTGGCATAGCCTTAGAGGAACGTTTCTGCAAGTTTGGTTCCTGAATAATTGCATCCTAATCATTAGTACTGGTTGCGGAGTGGGTGGCATGTTGATAATTGGCCTTACTTCAGAACAAACCCTGGATACGATTTGCTGACTTACACCTACCCGTTCAGCCCCGTTATGACCAGTGCCCGGCAAGGCGCAGGACGAGCTGAAATTGTGAGCAAGCCTTCAGAACGCTTCATAACGATCTGATAGTAATTTTACTTCCATTGAATCTAATAATAAGAAATTAGAGGTCGTATTATGTGTTTGTTTTTTAATTTAATTTTTCTATAAATTCACTTGTATTTTACAGAACTGCGTGTGGCAGAGAGGAAATAAATAAACACTGGTCCTTTACCAGAGCTAGCTTGCGAAGCACTGCTCTGGGTTGCTCAGGCAGAGTCTGTGAGTGCTTAACAAACCTCCTGATGTTTCCCAGGCAAGTTTCCTGATGATTTCAGGAGATTCAAACCCCGAGAAGTGTAGAACTCATTTAACTTTTATTTTCCCCTCCCCCAAATTACAGTGTGTCCAAAGACAGGGCCTCGGCCTGGGAAGGTTTTCATGACCAGGGCAGTAGTGCCCCCTCAAAGTCACCATCCCGAGTGCCCAAGGGAGCCCTGTGCTGCTCTGGCACCTGTACAGGCCAGAGCATGTGTCCCACATGGCCCTGCTTCTTCTCGGGACCCTTTGTGAGTCCTCTAGAGTCCTGGGATTTTAAAGATTTTCTCTGATCCTTCACACAGAGAATATGACTTTCAATCTCCATCTCTTGGAACAGACAGGCAATCTGTTTAAAAAAAAAAAAAAAGGAAAAAAAATCTCTAGACCCAAAGGAACTCTATTTTTTCTTGTCCTCACTCAAAGCTTTTATAGAACATCTTGAGCTTTCAAAGGCAGTGCGTGTATTGATTTTTTTGTCCCTGACCCCCAGGGTCCACTGCTGCTGTGTTTTGGGCTAAGGCTCCCTGTAGAAATCCCAGTGGCCTCAACTCGGGAAGTCTTGGTGATTGGACGATATTGGAAGCAGTTTCCTTATATAACTCATCACAGATGTCCTTTGTAATTTGTCATCTTCTCTTTCTGTGAGGCTCTCCTCACAGGATCTTTCTGGCGTGGTTTGAAACTTTTAAATCAGCCTGTGGGCCAGAATTTCTGCAAGGAAATGGAGGCCTTTCCCTTTGTCCCGCCACAGTTTCCAGTGGGGCTGGGTTAGGTTCTAGCTTCCATTGCACCAGCCCCATACTCACTCAGAGATAGATTTGTCTCTTCCCACAAAATCTCAGCGGACTGCTGTATTAGTTTGCTTGGGCTGCCCTAACAAAATACTGTAGACCCGGTGGCTTAAACAACAGAAATTTATTTCTCATGGCTCTAGAGGCTGGAAGTCCAAGATCAAGGTGTTGGCAGGACTGGTTTCTCCTGAGGCCCCTCCTCCTTGGCTACCTTTTGTCTGTGTCTCCTGTGTGGCTTTTCCTCTGTGCACATGTACTCTGGTATCACTTATTCTTATAAATACGTCTGTCCTATTGGATTAATGACCCTGCTCTGTTGCCTACCAGCTGTATGACTTGGGGCAAACTATTTAACCTCTTCATGACTCAGCTTCCTCTTCTGTAAAATGGAGCTAGTAACAGTGTCTACTTTATGGGGTAGTTGTCAGGATTAAATGAGGCAAAGAAAGTTAAGTACTTAGTGTGACACCTGAAATATAGGAAAAACTCAACACATGTGCCATTATTGTAGTCACTTTCTTTTCCCAATAACGAACCAGTCCTTGGTGGGAGTTCCCTGGTTTATCATTGGTTCTTCTCAAAGCTAGCAGGTTAAAAGACAGTAACAATAACTGAGCTTATAGATATTGATTTGGGGACAACCATAATAAACTCCCTTCCGAATTCACCACTAAATGAGCACAATCAGGGGGATTAAAACCCTATGCCTGCATATCACTGCTCTACCTAATTCAGATGAGGTTTTAAAATAATCCAAGTGGAATGCTCTTATCCTCATCTGCCCCAACCCCACCTTTCCTTGGGCTGATCCTCTATTCTGGATTGTTCATCTCTCTCTAAATTTATCTAAATTTAACTCATCCTAAGAGACCAATCAAGGTTTATCTGAGAATATGTTCTGTGGATTTTAGCCCTTAACAATTCTCTTGCAATAAGGAATTAAATTTTATCCTATTTTATGGAACTCAGAGAACATATCCCTGTGCCGAGCACAATAGTCAGAAATAACTATTGGTTAACTGGTTGTTGATCACAACCATTAGATTAACTAGGACAAGTATATCGGAGAAAATACTCCACGCTCAAAAGAGCACTCAACCCAGGTCAAGTCTGTCCACGAGCTCTGATTCTTCTAGTGGAGCGGCAGTGCCCTGAATTCAGAACACAGAGGGGAGGAGGGGGCACTGGACATATTTTCAGATTTCTCACTAATTCAGTATTGCAACTAAATATAGTGGTATTTAGCATTATGAAATAGGCCCATTTTAGAGTCATCTTAAGTAAACCTGTACACTGAAGCTTCAACATTTTATGTGGGTCACCTGGATTCTTAGTGAACATGAGAAAATGAACCAAATAGGTTCATTCTGAGCAGAGACTCCTGTTGGATTTTACCTCCTCAGTGTCCTCAAGCTCCACTTGTGCCTGAAGGACAGGACTTAGTCTGCAAGCCCATTTGACAGGAGGATGGCAGAGAACAGGATGTCCTTTTTCTGTGTCCTTCTCAGCCACTGCTGGCTTCAGCTGCCCACTCTCCCCTGGGCTCCCAAATGGCAGGCGTGGGCCAGTCACCCATGGCCCCTGAGCCTACACTGACTTTCCATCTTTAGAGCTTGTTGTTCTAGCATGTTGGGCACTCTCGGGTGAGTCCGGCCATCTCCATTTCTATCGGCAGACCAGACGCTAGTTTATCCCTAAAGTACTTTTTATCCCACGCAAGATGGGATTTCCTGGAGTTTGTAAGGTGAGCCAGGTAAACCGGAAGTAGGGCAGGAACAGGCCCAGAGGGGACTGCTGTCCTTCGGTGGACCAGCCCTAGGATCCCTTCTCCAGCATCTAGCCTCTCAGCCAGGGCGGGGCCGGCTGCTCTTCAAGAAGGGGAGGGTTAGAGATGAACAGGGTTCTTTAAAAACACTGGGGCCGATGGTGTGCTAACCACTCAAAGCCAACAGAACAGCTGCAATGTAGGATAAAAATCACTTGAAAAGTTCATTGATTTTGCAGCAAAACTGCAAGTACTTCGCTTTATAATAATTGTTCCCTCGTGCTCTTGAATCTTATACTTGAGCTACAAGGGCGTTCGGGTCAGGGCGGCATTCAGCAAACAGGCCTGGGAAGACAATGGCATGTGGCTGAAGAGACACTTTAATCATGAGCTAATTTACAAACCAAAGCAAACAGAGTCAGGTTTTGTCTAAGATTATTAGAAGATGTTAATTCTGTGCTTAAATTATTTCTCTCACTCCTTTCCCCCGAGCTCATGACTGGAAATGAAAAGAAACATCAACCCGATCTTGCCCCCCACTCCCCATCCTTATCTTCTTAATTAAAATTTGTGACTTGGCATACATGGTTGCGTGGGTCACTTTTTTCCCTTTTCTCCATTTTCTCTGAAAACAAGGTAGTTGTTTTTCAAATTCTTGCACCCAGAGAGAATAGCTGTTAGCCCTTTCTCCATTTTTTTTCCCTCCGGGCTGAAAGAAACAATGAGAGAACTTGGTGCAGAATGGGCCCCTTATGGGTCCTTGACCCAGTAGATCCCAGCGGTGGCCAGCGCTGCCCTGCTCTCTTCCTTGCGGGACGGGCTCTGCGCTGCCCTGCCCTGTCCTGTTTTGGTGGCCTCACTCTTCTCCCAGGCTGGCCAGATCCCACAGCCAGGATTTACAAGTGCACAGGCAAATAGACCCCAAACCGGACTAGCTCTCAATTACCTGCATGAGTGGAGGGCTAAGCCAATATTCATTTCTACTCAGCTTTGCAGTGCCTTGTGCCATTTGTACAGGACGGATTTACCTGGCCGTTTCCGCTTTGCGTGGGTGAGTAGCTCTAGTGTTTCCAATACGCCCATGGACTGCTGGCGAAGATCGCACCCCAATAACATGCTGGGGTGGAAAGGGAATCTGTTTGGGGAGGAGAATCTGACAGAGGTGACCCCCATAGAGTGTGACTGAGCTGGCTGTCCTGCCACTGTTCCGTCTTGTGGCCATTTTTTCCTAGCTTTTTATTTTTATCCACTCAAAGCATCGAGGTAGACTACAGTATCTGGACTCACGTTCTACTCTCTGATGGTAAGGAGAGACAGTTTACAAACTGATTCATTTATTCAACAAATAGTTATTAGCTCTGTCCTTCATGCCAGGCACTGTGTTGGGGGCTGAGGACAGAACGCTGAAGTCACTAGGATGCTGATGGAGCTCACACACGTATGAGAAAGATACTTGTGTCCACAGACAGTTATCACTGAGTGTGATAAGGGTTGTGATGGGACCAGAGGAGGTGCAGGGCAATCACTTGGTAGGGACACCAAATGGAGACTTGATGGGGCTGAAATGAGAGAGACTTTTAAGAAGAGGGGAAATATTACCTGAGACCTGAAAAGCAGCAGGAGTCGTTCAGAAGATTGGAAGTAAAGGTTGGAATTAGGGGTGTTCTAGGTAGAGGGAGCTCCCTCTGCTAAGGGCCAGCAAAGGAGAGTGCCCGGTGGGGAGCCGGGGGACCTGGAAGGGGCTCAGGCTGGTTGGAGCAGAGTTCGAGGCTGGAGGAGCGAGAGGAGAGGCTGGTGACGCAGGGGGGCTGTCGGGGTGGGTCAGGACGTTTCTGGTGGAAATGCTAAGTACTTCGCATTTTACTTTACTTTGCTGGTCGCACAGCCTGAGGGAGATTGTCATCAGTGCCCAGGGCTGGCCAGGAAACCTGATACCGCTTCTAGGGGCTGTGAAAACTTTCGTCTGATATTTATTTTTAGAAGGTAAAGAGAAACTGATTTTCTATGAATAAAAATTATATATCTCTTTCTTTGTGTTCAAAATAAGGAATTAATTTCTTCCCCCAGAATGTAACACAATTTCACATGTTTGGACTATGTTTTCTTTTTCTATCTAAACTTACGTAAATACCTGGATGGTATTAATTGTACACAGGCATAAATCACACAGATATGGTTACACAACACTGTTAAAATTATTTTTAAAAAGGTCCTTTTTGCCTTCATGTAGAGAGAAAGCATTTCTACTTTCCTGAGTTCTTTTTTTTCCTTCTTTTCCTTGACTTGCTTTCTTTTGGGGGTGGTGGTGGTGGTATGTGTATCGTTGTCTGAATGAAACAACTTTTTGCAAGGCTTTATAAGAGGCTTCAGACTTAGATAAAATAGAACACTTGTATCACAGTGTTTTGACTCATTTCTACTCCCTGATGGAAAGGACAGGCAAATAACTGACAAATAACAGACTCAAAATTTCTGCAGAGCTGGGTGAGTTCACAGGCCTGCCCTCTGGCTGGACTTGGGTTAGTGGTGTGGCCTAGTCTTCAGTGAGCAAATCCCAGGTCACTGTTAGGAATACTCTGCAGCACTAGGTCATCAGCTTATGGGGGACACCATCACATATGGGACACATGGGCTGAACTGGGGCCGTTTCATATCTTGTCAATGATGTCAGTCGCTCATGGGAACCTGAGTTAACAGCACCCCGTGTTTGATCTACTTGAGAGGTATTTCAGGGTTTCTTGTAAACTGGCACCCGAGGGAGCTTCCAGGTCATCTGGCCCCATAGGCAGGTTTTGTCTGACCCCAGGGTGGACACCGGGTGTGAGGGGAGCAGGAAGGAGGCAGAGGGAGAAGGGAGGGTGACCCAGGAGAGGGCTTGCGGTGGTCACGTCTAAGAAAGTCCCAGTGGGAATGGGGAGAACAAATCAGAAACACTAAACAGCGGACTTGACAGAACTTGGTGATTGGTTTCGGAGAACGAGAGACACGTTCCTGAATTTCTTGTTCGAGCCGCAAGGGTGTAGGGAGAGTGGTGCGAGCTGCCAAGGCAGGAGACAGGAGTTCAGCCTGGATACGTGGAGTTCCCGGTACCTGCGTCCTGTTCAGCTTGAGATGTCCAGGAAGCAGCTGAGTGAGCGGGCTCTGGCTCAGGAGCCCTACCCGCGCACGCACTGTAGCAGTTGGATATCATTCACGCAGAGAAGGGAGTCCTGGGATTAGGCAAAAAGTCACGCAGGGAGAGTGGAGAGTGAACGGCGAGAAGGGCTCGGGACAGAACCTTGAGAAAAGGTTTTACGGAGCAATCCAAAAATAGAGAACTACAAAAGATACTAAGAAAAAGATAAAAAAGGAAATTAACCAGTTCTAAGAAGCAATTCTGACTCTTCGTCTCATGATGTCTAAAAATTATATTTATACTTATTTTATTCATTTATCTTTACCATAAAATATTTCAGACATTCAAGGAGGTGTAGATTAGCCCTGGCCAGTGTGGCCCAGTTGGCTGGGCATCGTCCCATGGACTGAAAGTTCGCGGATTCACGTCTCGGTCAGAGCACACGCCTGTGTAGCGGGGGTGGTCCCTGTCAGACCACATGTGAGAGGCTAATGGATCTATGTTTCTCTCTCCCTCTCTCTCCCTCCCTTCCCCTCTCTCTGAAGAAAAATCAATAAGCATGTCTTCAGGTGAGGATTTAAAAAAAAGAGAGATGTAGACTAGAATAATGTAACAAACATCCATGAGCCCCTTGCTCCCATTGCTTGAGCACAGTTGAAGGTTCTGTACCCCCTCCCGAGCACTTTCCCCATCTCTCCCTCAGGCCTTACCTAGTCTATAATTCCCATTGTCTTTACACTCATGACAGCTCATGGTGTCATCATTAAAAAGGAAATATCTTCTTCCATTACTACTGGGACCCTATCCTCAAATTCCATAGAAATGAGCCGCTTATCCATTTTTCTGTCTCTCAGCTCCAAATGCAGTCCGGTCTGCCGGACTTTGTGGTGCTGCCACTGGATACTGTAACATTTTTTCTTTGACAGCTGGTACAATATTACCCTTGCCAGTAGAGGGCGCCGAAAGGACACTGCAGAGGGCAGGGACCTCTCTTCCTGGTTCTGGTGTGCTGCTTCCCCCTTACTCTTGCCCTGTGGGCAGCGACTTGCAGGCCATTGGTGGCACTCACCCTGCACTGAGTTTCACTGGCAGCCCAGTTGGTGGCTCCCCAGGAGTCTCACTGGTGCCGTTTCTGCGCCCAGCAGAGTTTTGTGCCCTCCAGCCCCGGTGTGAAGCACCCCAATCTCTCACCATCCTGTGGGCTATACCCAGTCCTCCGCATCAATGTCTGGCCCTCCACATTGGGGCGGGTCGCTTCCTTAGATGCTCTGCCTGGGCCCTAGAAGTGGGGACTGCTCCTTAATGCCTGCCATCGCTTCATTTGGAGTTCTCTTTCTCCTTTAGTGGTTAACTCCCTGTTACCTCTAACGATTCTTATAGTAGACCTTCCGTGTTCAAACTACTGTGCAGCTTCTGTCTCCTCACTGAATCCTGGTCAATAAAATAGGCAGAAGCAAGAACACTCACCTGGGGCCACAGTCTCTATTTTGGCTCTTTTCTTGGTGGTGAGACATTGAAAAGTCATTTCCTCTTTCTAAATTCCTCATCTGTAAACCGGGGATGAGATACCTCCTCTACCTTCTACCAGGGTTGTTCCAAGAATCACACTGGATAATGGTTGTGACTTATTAAGGGGTAGAATACAGGATACACATTCAGTCTACGTCCAGGTAGGAAAAACAGAAGGGTTGGGGGAGAATTAAAAAATGAAGTAGAAAAGTATTGGGGGGCAAGACTATGGTTGGCATTTATGGCTTCATGTCACCAAAGCCTCCTCTGTCTGTGGCTTCTGCAAACAGGGAGCTTGAACCAACTAAGTTCTTTCCTTTAATGGTCTTCGAAGTCTGGAAAGAAATGGCTTTATATTAGACTCCCTGGAGCTGAGTAGATGAGGGGGCTTGGGGCCAAGGAAACCTAGGAGCTGAGAATAAACCCACGACAGGGGCTTTTGATTAATCTAAAATTCAGGGTGAACTGATACAACTGCTGTAAGGATCAGAGCAAAATATACTAAATTATACCTTAGGATTTAAAAAAAATTTTTTTGGCTTTGAAACAATCATCTATATTTTTGGAACTGTGTTATACTTACAAGCTTTATTATCAAATTTTATTGTTTCACCAAAAGAGAAAATGTTGGAGCCGTATTGTTCCGAATGTCTCTATGGCCTGGCACCTAGTGACCAATCTAAATTGCAGGTTTAGGTTGTTTTTGGGGGGACGGGGGCAAAGCAGACTGCAAATTATTACTTTAGTAACCACATCGAGAAGTTATGGGCTATATTTAGCGATCAAGAAGCTGAAGTTTTCCTGAGAAAGTCCCGTTTTTGTGCAGTTTTACTCTTTTTGATTAGCACAGTTTGTTAAGTGCACAACAAAAGAGTAATTTATTTGATATCTATTAAGAGTATTCATATAAATAAATTTGTCGTGTGTCCTGAATCCTTTTGTCCAGAGAGCATGGCCTTTGTAGGCAGGAGAGGCAGAAGGATTCAGACTAGGCTATTCCTTTTGTGGTCTCTTCTCCTTGGTCCTTAATTTACTTACCTGTAAAATAAGAGGGGTTGATTTGTTCAGTGACTTTACAATTTGTTTTTAAACCATGACCCATAGTGGCAATTACTTTTCTATCACATTATGTCTCTGTTTCTCTCTTGTCTCTGTGTCACACACTCACACACATGCAAACACGTCTAATAAATTTTCATGAAACAATGATTAGCCTTACTAAATGCAATGCATTTGGTTCCATGCCACACCATGCCACCCCATGCCATGCCACCCTATGCCAACCCCCCACCCACTCTGCTCCATTCCATGACATTCACAGCAAAACTTAAAAAATGATCGGTTGAGAGCCACTAATTTCACCTACAAATAGGTCTCAGCCCAGAGTCCAAAATGCACTGAATAAAATAATCTCTAACAGACAATCTATATCTGAGGCTCTTTGCAACTTGATGACAAAATCTCCTCACAATGGGTCCCTTACAACTGCTACCACCTGCTTCAGCCCCAGCAAGCATCTGCCATCAGCAAATCCATAGCCAGCGAGAACCAGGTCTGAATATAGACGAGGTGCCCCAGCCCTTCCGGTGGCATTTGGAATTGGTTTTGTGCTCAGACCTTGGCACCTACTGTGCCTCCCCAGCAGGATGCCTTCTTGTCGGTTTCTGCCTTAGTGTCCTGTGCCTGGGGGTCTGGCTTCCTCTTCAGTTGAGGAGGATGGGCCCTACCCTGCCTTTTGTGTACCCGCCCCTGGCTGTGTTCTAGACAAACTTTCCAGGAAGCGTAATGATACACCTGTTCGGCAACTGGATGTCTTTGATTCTGATGTCTGTCCTGAACATATCGTCATTCATCGTCTTCTCTGGGTATTCCAATTCTGACTGCTGGCCTCCCCGGGTAGGCCCACACTTCCCTCTGCTCTCTGCCGTGCAAAGATCCCAATAAAACTCATGCTGCCCCTGGGTGGATCAGGGAGTGCTAAACCCAAAGATTGATGCATTTTCATGGTTTACAGATACGCAGTAGGTAATAGGTAATTTGACTTTCAATTTACCTATTAAAATTTCTCTTAGGCAGTTTCTATTCTGTAAAGAATCATTAAAATATACCATGACAATTCACCCTCAAGAATTATGAAGTAATTCCACTTAAAAATAACCCCCTTTGTAACATTAAAACATATCTTCCCTTCTCTACCTACCCCTTGTCCCCGTAACTCAGCTGTTTTATAAGAACACAAATTTTGTATATAGTTTCTTAAAGGGAGTGCAAATCTCTTTTTAGTCCAAGGAAGTTTGTTAGCACATTTTGGGGGACTAGCATTTAATCTCTAACTCCTCTAGGAATAGAAAAAGTTTCAAAATCCGCCAAGGAGAATTTGAGCTAAAGCTCAGGGAGAACTTGCCGACAGAGGGAGGTCATGGAATGTTTCCTTTAAAATAATAGTAATTATAATAAAAGGGGGCGGGGAGGTTGTCCTCATCTGGGAGGGCTGGAGCGAGGAGAGTTAAATGACTTCTCAAGGTCTGATCCAGCCCCAAGATTCTTGGCTGACTGTTCCGTCCCTTCCAGCTGTGTGTTTTCGATCCAAGCCTTTGCCTTCCGGAGCCCTGAGCTCTGAGTGAGAAACCTCCAGCTCTCCACCACCCTCGGCAATGCAGGACCTTGCGCCAGCTGGCCGGCCTCTGCTCTGGGGATTCCAGAACACGACCGGTGGGCTTCTCTGATTTGCTTTGACTGTTGGGCTTCCAGGGAAGCCCGTGGGCATGCAGAGCTGATGAACCCCTTCCAGGGATCTCCTGCCTCCACTTGTTAACTCATTAGGGACTTCCCGGGCATCCTCTGGTACTGAGCAGTGAGTCTGCCTTTCACATTGTCGTTTCTGCACTTCACTGTTATGCACGGTTGACTGGACAACTCAGTTCTGCAACCAGCCATCTCGTCAGAGTTCAGCGTAATGACCAAGTCCCCAGGTATGGTTCAGGGTAACTAGTCTGCCATTATCCCTGGGGGATACATTCCCCCAGTGGTTGCCTGAAACTGTGGATAGTATTGAACCCTAAATAGACTGTATTTTCCCCCTATACATACATACCTTTTCACTTAAAGGAAACACTTTATGGCTTCTCTTTGGCATATCAGAATTGACAGCATCACTACTGTTGTGCTTTGGGACCACTATTAAAGAAAATAAGGGTCCCTTGAACACAAGCACTGTGATACCATGACAGTTGATTGGATCACCCAGACAGGCACTGAATGACTGACCAGCGGGGAGCGTATATACAGTGTGGATATCATGGACGATGGGAGAACGGGGTACAATTTAAAACTTCTTTATTTATGGAATTTCCCATTTAATATTTTGGATGACTGTGAGTAATTTGCAACCATGGAAAGCGAAGTCACGAATAAGGGTTGGGGACCACTCCACAAAGTGAGCCCGCAGGTGGGGTACTCTAGATCTAGCAATACACGATTTGGGGATAGGGCAACCTTAATTTACTATCAATATGTCCACTGCAAGGAACGATCAGATCAAGATCTTATTCTCTGGGTTTGTATATGTTTTAATACAATCAACTCTTGAGTAGGGTGAGACCTATGGGAATCCCCAAATTCATAAATATGAAAATATTTGCAGGACTCTTTCCTGGCTTTCTCCTGAACCACATTCTTTTCTTGTGACTTTCCAACTTTTGTAAACATTTGACCTCCTAATTTGATGAGATAGTTTTATAACAGTTATTTTTATAACAGTATAACCTGAAATGACTTTACAAATTGCTTTTATTTGAATTTATGTATACATATATTTCTATGTAGAGAACATATTTTTTGGTGTAGAATCAGGCCACCAATGAACTAAACTTTTAAAATTTAAGTTTATTGGGGCGACTTTGGTTTGTAGGATCATGTAGATTTCAGGTGCACATTTCTATGATACATGATCTGTATATGGCACTGTGTGTCCACCACGCAGAGTCAATTCATCTTCTGCCACCAAATGTATTAAACTTTTAAATTCATTTTAACTTTTTTCTAGTAAAGTTCGTCACGTTGCTTTTAAATTTTAATTGTTTATAAATTCCTGAAAGATCCCCGAGTTCATTCTTGTTAAACATTCAAACCATACAGACAAAGCTAAAGTTCCCCTGGACTGCCACCACAAACTCACTCTCTTCACTAGAGGCGGGCACTGTTACAAGTTTGGAGCGTGTCATTCGAGCCCCTTTCTAGGGTGTTATTAGAAGGGCACAGACTCTGGAGCCACCTGCTTGGGTTTGGGTGCCAGTCTTCTCACTTTCCAGCTGAGTGATTTGGACAAGTTACTTAACTCTATGCCTCAGCTTTCTCTCCTATAAAAATGGAGACACTAGTACCTATGTCATAGGATTTTTATAGGATTAAAAGAGTTAATTTGTGTAAAGCACTTACAACAATGTCTGGCAAACTAAATTGATAGAAAGTGTTATAGGTACATATACATAGTCTGGAAAATTATAATATGTTATATACATGGCATCATATTGTATATATATTTCTATTGCTTCCTTTTTAAAAACTCATGTTAGCACAATTAAATATAACCCCATTGTTTTTTTAACCACTGCATAGTTTTTCATTGTATGCACATAGCAAAATTCACTTGGCCATCCCCTGTGGATGGATATTCAGCTACTTTCAACTTATCATTATTGCCAACAAAGTTGCAGTGAATACCCTTGTGCAGGTCTCCTTTTGCATGTGCACAAATGTTACTCTGTTTCTCTAGGGCAAACACTGAGATGTGGGATTACTGGTGACGGCGGTGATGGTCTGCAGGCCTGCTCGCTTTGGATATTGTTAATATTCTTGCTCTCAAACGCCTTTCGTATTCACCCCCTCATTTGCCTTACTCCTTCTTGCACAGCCGTGCTCCCATTGGGATCACCGCTAGCATGAGGAGCTTCCCTTACTATAGTTCAGAAGTACTGGGGGTGAATTTGCTCTGTTTTCCTCAGCTTTGGCGTATTTGAGAACATTTCTTTTGGCCTTAATTTTTCTTCATTAAAATTTGTATTTTGAGATCTTCATGGATTCACAAGTTGTAAGAAACAGTGCAGCAGGACCCTGTGTAGGCTCTATTCAGCTTCCCGCAACGTAAACCTCCGTTAGCTACCGGACTGAAAGCTGGAGATGTTGACCAGGGTTGGCCCTCTTTGGCTGGACCCGTAGCACAGCATCTCCTAGCAGTAGATGACTTCCGAAACTTCCTTCCCACCCAGTGGCCATCGTCTGTGCGGTCTTTTGTGTTTCACCCTTAGGAGTAGGATGTGCACTCGAGGTGAATTTTATGCAGGTATTTGGGGCTCTTTTTTTCAGTTTCTTCTTTTTGAAACTCTGCTGCCTAGATTTCAGTTACTGTGGTGACCGTTAGTGTTATTCTGTTTCCTCTCTTCGGTGGCCTAGAAGAGATAAAGTCGGGGAGAACAGGAGGCTGGATTGTGTTGGTCCTTATGAGCCACTTAAGCCACTGTAGGCCATTGTAATCACCGATAACCTAAATAATCAACATTATAAATTGGTATTGATTTTGGGGGGCATCTATTAAAATAATTATATTGATTTTTCACTCAGTATATTAGTGCAATAGGTAACAATAATAGGTATTTTAAGCTGGAGCCATTTGTATTTTTATAGGATAAAATTATCTTGATTATAATTCATTAATTTTAATATGCTGCTAATAAGCACTTATTTAATACTTTTGCATGTCTGTTCCCAGGTGATATTGGCTTAGAGTTTTATTTACTTGTGTTGGACTTGTCTATTTTTGGTATCAGAGTTATGCTGGCTTTATAAAATGAGTTTAGTAGCTTTCCATCTTTTTCCATGCTATGCATTATTTGACATAAATTGGTTATTTTCTGTTCTTTGAATGGTAGAATTTTTCCAAAGTTTATTGGCTCATCAATGTTTATATTTTTTCTTGATACCATTATAATTTATAGCTTCCTATAAAATCATTATTTTTAATCTGTTTCAAATTTATTGGTACAATATTATATATATACTTCTTTTAATAATTAAAAAAGCCATACTTAAATATCCTTTTCCATTTATTTGTAGCTTTCCTTCTTTTCCTGATCACACTCAGCCAGTGTAATTTTTTTTGTTCTTTTCAAAGGCTTAGCTCTTAATTTTATTGATCAATGCTTTTAAAAGATATATCTTTTTAAAAGTATATTTTATTGATTATGCTATTACAGTTGTCCCATTTTTCCTCCTCTTTATTCCCCTCTGCCCTGTACCCCTCTCCCACCAGCATTCCTCCTCTTAGTTCATGTTCATGGGTCATACATATAAGTTCTTTGGCTTCTCCATTTCCTATACTATTCTTAACCTCCCCCTGTCTCTTTTGTACCCACCATTTATGCTTCTTATTCCCTGGACCTTTTCCCCCTTTCTCCACCCTCCCCACCCCCACTGATAACTCTCCCTGTCATCTCCATTTCCGTAATTCTGTTCCTGTTCTAGTTGTTTGCTTAGTATGTTTTTGTTTTTGTTCTTAGGTTCAGTTGTTGATAGTTGTCAGTTTGTTGTCATTTTACTTTTCATAGGTTCGATCTTCTTTTTCTTAGATAAGTCCCTTTAACATTTCATGTAATATGGGCTTGGTGATGATGAACTCCTTTAACTTTACCTTGTCTGAGAAGCACTTTATCTGCCCTTCCATTCTAAATGATAGCTTTGCCAGATAGAGGATTCTTGGATGTAGGTCCTTGCCTTTCATGGCTTTGAATACTTTTTTTCAGCCCCTTCTTACCTATAAGATATCTTTTGAGAAATCAGCTGAGTCTTAAGGGAACTCCTTTGTAGGTAACTGCCTCCTTTTCTCTTGCTGCTTTTAAGTTTCTCTCCTTATCCTTAATCTTGGGTAATGTCATGATGATGTGCCTTGGTGTGTGCTTCCTTGGGTCCAACTTCTTTGGGACTCTCTGAGCTTCCTGGACTTCCTGGAAGTCTATTTCCTTTGCCAGATTGGGGAAGTTCTCCATTATTTTTTCAAATAAGTTTTCAATGTCTTGCTCTTCCTCTTCTCCTTCTGGCACCACTCTGATTTGGATGTTGGAGCATTTAAAGTTGTCCCAGAGGTTCCTCAGCCTCTCCTCATTTTCATGAATTCTAGTTTCTTCATTCTGTTCTGGTTGAATGTTTGTTTCTTCTTTCCACTACAAATTGTTGATCTGAGTCCCAGTTTCCTGCCCTTCCCTGGTTCCCTGTATATTTTTCTTTATTTCACTTCACATAGCCTTCACTCCTGTGAGGCTGGGAGTTTTTCCTGCTGCTGCAACACCAACAGGTTTTTACAGCCAGAGGTTTTGAGGCTTTCTTTTCCTGCACTGGAGCCCTGGGTTACACAGTCTGTCTTGCTCCCCTATTGTTCCTCCTGGTTTCTCCGCATGCAAATGTGGGACCACAAGCTGCCAACTCACCCGCCCAGTCCTCCAGCTGCTGCCTTGCCACACGTCCTCTCTGCCCCGGCTGCCCATCTCCAGCCCTCCTACCAGTCTGGATGAATGTTTCCTCTTTAACCCCTTCGTTGTCAGACTTCCATACAGTTTGATTTTCTGGCAGTTCTGGTTGTTTTTTGTTTTTAAATTTGTGGTTGTCCTTCTTTTGGGTGTGTGAGGTGGCAAAATGTATCTATCTATGCCTCTGTCTTGGCCAGAAGTCCCAAAAGATATCTCTTCCATTAATTTCTGGGTTTATCTTATTTCTTTCTGCTTTATCTGGTTTGTTTATTTTTAGTTTTCTAGATTTTTAATTAGTTTAATTATTAGCAATTTTGTTGTCTATCAAATGTATGAAGACCATGATGTTTCTTAACATTTGTTTAGGGTAAATACCATTGATTTTGGTATATTGTATTCCATTTGTTGTTCATTTCTAAATCGTTTGTTTGCACATTATTTCTCCTTTAATTAAAGAATTTTCCTAAGTGTATTTAAGTTTTCTGCCACATATTTTGTGGGTAGAGGGGTGCTACAGTGGATGCTGTGGTGTGCCACACAGTTCTTCCTTTAAGATCAAGACATTCCTTCCCCCAGGGCAGGAGATGTTGGTTGCTAATGGGTCATAGCCCAGTCCTTCAGCCAAACAGAGCTGCTCACCCAAAGTCACACCTTTGCTTGGGTTCCCAGGGCAGCTGACATCCATTGACTGGCTGATAAGGGATACAAAGGCCTGGACTTCTTGCCTCAGTTTGGTACGATTTTGAGGGGCACTCTCAGTTCTAGAATTTTCTGTAGGATTGGCCGAGACCTGTGTTACTACTGCAGTGCTGTTCACCTTCTCCCTCGGCCCAGCCCTGCTTCCCTCACCCTCCCACAGGAATTGCCCTCGAGGGTGCTGCTTAACACCCTCCTGCATGCGTATATCCCGGTCTGTTTCCTGGGGGGCCTGGCCTCTGACAGAGCTGTCTTTTAGTTGTTATTTCTAATGTAATTTACGTTAACACACTTTTCTCCCCCCATGCTCAGGTATGAGAGTTCCTATACCTAGAACTGGAATCACAAGGTTAGAGAGAATATGCGTCTTCAACTTGACCAGGTATTGCCGACTAGTTCTCTGAGGTGGCCGTGCCAGTTTGCCCTCACACGGGTACTGTACTTCGCATCCTGGCCAACACTTTATGTTACTTTACTATAGCTCTCCTAGGTCACTCCATTTGTATCTCTCTTAGAAAGACTATAGGTAGTTTAAAAAAATTTCGATTAGTGAATCTCTGGCTTTAATGGGTTAATTCTAGGTGTTCATTTTTATTATTAATATCATGTTAATGAAATAGTTATAGTTAATAGACTCAGAGAGTTCAAAATATAGAAGCGGGGGTCAGGAAACCTGGATGCGAATCCCTGCTTGGCCCCGGATCAGCTCTGTGGCCCAGCGCCAACCCTTTATCCTCTCTGGGCCTCGTTTTTCTCGCCCGTCAAGCCTGGAAGCTGGACTGAGAGAGCGCCCTAGGCCTCGTCCGCTCCAACAGCAAATGGTTCCCGGGTTCAGTCCCTGCCTCTCCTTCCATCCTCACCCCACCACTACCTGCACTGAAGCCAGACCTTAGGGACCATCTTTTCTCTTCTTAGAAGAAGAAAAAATCTTTTGCTTTTCACGATGGTCAGGGGCTCAGGGTGAGTTGGAGTGGGGAAGACTGGATGGGTTTCTTCCGTTCGTTTGCTATTTCACCTCCCCACCCCCAGCCTCCACCTAACTCAGATTCTGCCTGACGTTCCAGTTACTGCCCTAGAGGCAGTGTTCTCGAATTCTTTTTTAATAGGTTTGTGTGTGTGTGTGTGTGTGTGTGTGTATGTTTTAAGTTCTATGTTGAGATATCTCACAAAATCAGTAACAACGACATGGTCCCTGAAACGTTTAGGATTTAGATGGATCAGTATTTATTGAAGAAGTATTTTCTGATGCTATTTTGGTAACTGTGGGGATAAATCTGAAGGAGACCCTGTCTCTCCTTTCACAGCACGTGGTCCAGAGGGCAGCCCTGGCCCAGCAGGTGTGTGCTGTGCGCTCGAGGTGTGGTCAGGAGCGGAGGCTTATCAGTCCTCACTTAGGAGAGGGGGTTTGAGGTGGTACCAGAGAGCGGGAAGGAGGAGGGGACAGGTCGATGTGACCCATTCTGCTTCTGGTTGTGCATGTTTCGTGCTGCTTCAGTGGAAAAATGAATAGAAGCTACAGTCACAGCCGTCTTTTCGGACTCTCTGAGGGCCCTGGAGTCCGCTCCCGGTGGGACCTGCTGCCACCGCTGTGGGCCGTTCTCATCGGCAGTGCTGGTTTCCTGGTTCGCAGTCTAGGACCCCCCTCCTGAGGTTTCTGGGTGGAGATGAGAATGTAAGAGGGGCTGCCGAAGGGGCTCTGGTGTTCTCTAACGGGCAGGCCGTTAGCTTCATCTGAGAAGATGATCGGCCAGCCATGAAAATAAATGGCCGCGTGTCCTGCCTGTCTGCAGACCAGAAGAAGCCAGTCTGCAAATTTAATAAAAACACACCCACGAGCCTTAAGGAAAGAAGTCAAAACTTATCTATTTTTTTTTTTACTAGTGTCTTTTAGACTTTTGTTTTTATTTTTCTGTGTGTGAGTTTGAAATTCCATATTGGCAGCAGAATTGATCGCCTCCGGGCAGATGTTTGTGCACCTAGAGTCTACTGATAAAGGGGCAGGAGGAGGAAGTGGAGATAACTGGGAATTGATGAAGAAACATATGGAAGGAATCAATACAAATTATACCAACTGAATTGGAATTTCAGTGACCAAGCAGTGTTTAAACAAAATGGTTGGTCAGTTTTCATCTCTGATGGAAATGTCATCCAATAGTTCCCCTTCTGGGAAGAATGCCACCAACAATTATAGAAAATTGACTTTATACCTGAATTCCCAAATGAGAGGGAAGAATTCCAGGCACCTGAATTCTCAAACGAATACAAAAATACTCAGATGAAATGATCCGGAACAATGTATCAGCAAATTGTGTTCTTTGAAGCAATATATCAACATGTGTGAGATGCTACCCAAGTGGAGTGACCAATCTGGATGGGGTTCACAAGGGGAGATTTACCTAGATGGATTTTATGTTTTTTTAGGCATATGGAGACATAGACTGGGGTTGAGGACAGGGGATAAATTCAGGGGGTGGAGTCTGCCCCCTTGGGTGGTTTCAAGTCGTGGAGACCCCAGCTGAGACCACCTCTCCATCTCCACCTGCCTGTGTTCCCTGCACCCACAGCCGGTAGGTTGCAGGAAGAGAGAATTTATTCCAGGTTATTCTTCTCCAGAGCCCAAGTCCCAGTGAGCTGGCGAACAAAGCCTCTTGGTGTCCTCTTTAACATTTGTTTCCCCAAAGGTTTATATTTCATTCCCAGCATTAACATATCAATGCCACCAATATGCATACATTTTCATTAAATTGCTTTCAGTTGGAATGCTAACATGCCCTTGTAATGCCATTAAATGTGAACAATTATGAAGAAAGAGAACACTCTATTTGTTCTCTCTTTCAGAACCTCAAACTAGATTACCTTTTCTCCTAACAGGTGAAAGTCCTTTTGCCCAACGTATTAGACACGGACAAATTGCTTCTATTTCAGGCTATTTTGGAAGCCTTTCCCTTCTGTTACCTTTCCCACTCATTTGTATTTGAGGCGTAATGTTAACTCTTGACCATAGGCACTGAACGAGGGCAACTCTATCACCAGTAACAGGAAATGGCAGATAATCCAAAAGACATTTTTATTTGGCATTGAAATGTACATATTATACTTACCTATGAATATGAAGATGTTTGACATTCCAGAAATTTATTCCAAACCAAACTAGGAAACCGAACTGGGGAGACTTCTTGACCCTGGCAGTAAGAGGCTATGCCCAAACTTTATTTCTGCCAGCCTGCCCCATTATTTCCACCTTGCCTCTCCCTTCAAGCCATGCAAAGGCATGGAGGGCTCTCAGATTCACTGACATTTTATTCTCAGCCAAACCTGTGCTGACGCAGGGAAGGAGTTAAATAGGCCAGTTTCAACAGGTTTCCAGAAGCCAACAGAGACTTGAAAAATCAACAGATTTGCAAATTAATCCATAAAGAGCTTATGTCTGAGGTTCCAACAGAGCAACTTCTCATATAGAGAGGGAGGAGCCCAGATCGATACATTGAGTTTATTAGGCAGCAGCAGACTCTCCAGTTGTCCTAGTGGATATAAGATCAAAAAGTGAACAAGCAAACGTCTTGTTGTGCCTGCAAAGGCTTAAATGATGTAGCCAGTGCCTATCTCTCTTCCTCTCCGTCTGCTCCTGTCTGCCCCTGCTGACCCTGTGCTGGCTTCACCGTCTTCTTTTCTCGAGCTCTCTGGATCTTTCTTCACTGAAGGCCTTTGTACACTTGGGCTCTGCTGCCTCCCCTTGGATTTTCCCAACTCTCCTCACAGGGCAACTCCTTCTCTTCTTTTAGTCCTCAGCTCAAGTAGCGTCACCTCAGAGAGGCCCTTCCAGCCTCCCACCCTCCAAGACATCTCCTTTTGTGATTTTCTTCTCAGCAACCTCTTCGTTTGAGGTCACTTTGTTTCTTTTGGTCTCTGTTTTTTACTAGAACGTAAGTGTCCTGTGGGTGGGGACTTTCTTGCTCAGTGCTGCATCTGCAACTCCTGGCACGGAGCCCCCCTCACGGAGATGCCCAGTCTGTCGGTCTAGCCCAGTACCATCTGATGTGAAAGGGCGCACAGCCTTGTGCTGCGCAGTAGTAAATCTGAAAACAGTAATTACTGTCAGTTCCTTCCAAACTTACTGTCAATTTAATTTTTTAACATAGCATGACCTAATCTAAGGATTTTAAAAAATTGTAGATTTTGTTATAGAAAGTTTCAAATCTTGTTTCATTTATATTTCCACCCATTGTTCTCTCCCCACTATTGCGTTATTTTGAAGCAAATTGTAGACATCATATGAGGGCCAGGGGTGAGGTAAGTGGGAAGTGCAGGGCGAAACATTGTAGGGACCTTGCCCCAGGTGCTAACCCCGCCTTTGCGCGACCTGAGGGTCTGCCCCAGCCCTCATCCTGCATTGTACCATTTTACCAGTAAGTGTTTCAGTGTGCATGTGTTTGTATAAGACAAAAACTCTTTAATTAAAAAACCACGCACATAACACTGTCACACTTGAAAATAACAATTCCTTAACATCATCAGACGGCCAGCCTGTGTTCAAATTTCCCTGATTATTTCACAGTATTTTTTAAGCTGCTTTGTTTGAAGGAGAACCCAAACCATGTCCACAGTTGGTTAATGCAACTCAGAGAACGTCTCTTTCAATCCATTGCTTTCCCCTTTCTCTTTCTGTTCTTCTGAAAAATTTGCCTTATGATTTATAGATTAAAAAAGCAGGGGACGTGACCTAAAGTTTCCTATATTCTTAATTTGGCTAGATGCTTCCATGTGAGTTCACTGAACATGTTCTTCAGACTCCAGTGTGTCCTGTAAACTGGTAACTGAATCTAGCAGCTTGATCAGCGTCTTAGTTCAAAGTGCTAACTAGAGTACCATAGGCTGGGTGGCTTATAAACATCGGAAATTTATTTCTCACCATCTCGGAGACCGGAAGTATGAGATCGGGAAGTCAGCATGGTTGGGTTCTGGCGAAGGCCCTCTCCCCAGCTGCAGACTGCTGACTTCTTGTTTCATCCTCATTTGGGAGAAAGAGCTAGCTAGTCCTCTGGTCTCTTCTTATAGGGGCGCTAATCCCACCCATGAGACCCCCCCACCCTCATTAGCTAATTATCTCTAAAAGCCTTCGCCTCCAAACACCATCGTGTTGGGGATTAGGGTTTCAGCACATGAATTTGTTGGGAGGAGGCCCAAACATTCAGTCTCATGCAACAAGATTCAGTGTTTTTGCAAGGATACTTCATAGATGATGTCCTGAACCTCCATCCAGAGGCGACATAACATCTGGTCATCTTTCTTCTCATGATGTCGTAACCATTGAAGATCATTGCCTAGTTTCATTACTTATTAGAGTTATAAAATGGAGATATTCAAATTTTACTCTACTTTATTTGTCAGCTGAAATACATCTCCAAAGAGGAATTCCTCATCAACTATTTGTTTACTTTGAAGGGCAGTTCGTACAGAAAAGGCAGGTAAATGCTTGATTCTTTTCCTCTATGTATTGGTTTTCGGAGGGTTAGTGGATTCTCTTTTCTTCAACAGAGGTGACCAATGAAGCATTGTGATTGTTTTGTATCATTAGGAAATAATGAGTTTATAATCTATTTGGTGTGTTTCAATAAAGTTGTTTCAACTTTTTGCAGCTGGATCCCCTGTAAGTTGGCACCTGAGTCCTTTTGACGAAGACCTGGTAGCCTTGCTGGTTGCTGGTAGGACTAGATGTTCTGGGCTCATCTTGTGTATTTCTTAACCCAGACACAGAACCAGCCACTCCCCCAAGGATCCCAGATTTCTTTTAGTGGAAAATTATACAGAGGAACCATAATCTGAATGTAGAAAGACTTCAATCCAGAATTCCAAATGTCTACTTCTATTATTAATACACGTATTTGCTAAAGGAATACAGGTGATGACTTTTACCAGCCCCCAGCGTGGAAGCAGCAGTGGGGGAGCCAGTCAAGGCTGAGCCCAGTGGACGCAGGGGTGTGGAGAAGGAAGGCGTCGATTCCAGTTCCTCCCTCCACGTCATCCCATCTTCGCTTCCCAGTCATTCACCTACACCGACCCTCTGAGCCTCATAAGAAGCCAGACCATTCCTTTCTCTAAATGGGAAATAGCTACTGACCTATCAGATCTAGTGGGAGTAGGGATGGAGTTGGGTACAGAGCATAGAGTAAAGGACCACTGAGAACAAAGCATTCTTTTCTATTTATATTCTTCTGTCTCTGTTTTTCTTTTGGACTATGGATAGTATATTTTTTGTGCGTGGGTATGTTTGATACCAAAGAAGGAATGCAAAAATGTGGTGCCAAGACTAAGACAGCAGAGATTTGTGGAGATAGTGAGGGGTCACACTGGGTTTTCTCAGGGCTCCTCAGGGGACAGGAAATGAAGCCACAGGGATAGTTTTGCATTTAGACCCAGAGCCCAAGATGGGGTTTCCAATGGATTCAGAAGACGCTGGGGCTCTAACACGCCCTCCGCCCTGTGAGTGTGTCAGCACAGCTGCAGCTGTACAATTCACTGGGACGTCATTACCCTCGGGGTCAGGAGCAGTGTTTCAGATGGACAGGAAAGAGCCACCTCTTCAGTCTGCCTGGAATTATTTGTGTTGTTACTGTTTCAGGGAAAAGCCCTAATAGCATTTCTGAGAGTTGAGTGGCCGCTTCCTTTATTGTTACCTGATTATTTCTTAGTTGATATTTTTCCCAGGATGCTTTTCCACAAAACTTATTGTTCAGGGGGAGGCACAACTGAAATCAATTGCTAATTAAATTTATGTCTAAATTAATAAATCACAACTATTCAGATCATATCTGTCTGAACAATTTCTATTATGGTGAACATAATTGTTAGATTCGGCATTTAATGAACCATATTGTTAGGTAAAATTCTTATGACAATTGGGACTAATGGAATATATTAACCTTTATTCGCCCCCGCTTGACATCACGTTGGACCATGTTCCTATGAAAGCACCTGGAAGAATTTTATCGTTCCGTAGCCGTTGTGACTCTGCTGGAGTCTGTGAGGTTTTGGGAAATTAGTGATGTTTGATGTTTGCCAATGGGTGTCCTTTTCTATAACCAATTTTTAGGGCATTTGGTTCTGTGTGTGCATGTCTTTATGAGACCAAAACTGAGCTGGGACGCTCCCATCAAGTGTCAACACCTATGTGGAGCACTTGTCCATAAGCTCCTCTGGGTTTTGGGGCCCCAGGGTGGGTATGGAGTGGGGGTGCCTATAGAAGAAACAAGCGTTGTTCCTTTCTTAGGGGAACACGCAGTCTAATGGGCAAAACAGAAGAGTTTATAAGAAACTGTAAAGGACTCCCATTCTGGAGAAATCTGAGTATATTTAAGTAGAAGTAGTTTTGTGGACCTGTATCAAGATGTGACTCTAAAGTTCTGAGGTCTTTTTCGTAGAGAGCATAACAGGATTTATATGCCCTCTTGAATGTTATCTCTTGCAAATACCAGCATGGCAATCTGGACACCTCCCCCAGTGACCTCTGATTTGGGAGACATCTTCAGAGTTTTAAATGCCTAGGGTGGAACATCTGCTCAGCTTTTGTAAGTAGGAAAATAACCCTCATTCACAGAACCAAGAAATATTGAGCAATGTTGCAGGTACAGGTGAAGGGCAGCCTCCCTCGTCTGCCTGTGACACCCATCAGCCTGTGACGCTCGTCAACCTGGCAATGGTAACCGCTGGTGGCAACCAGTCTCATTGACTACTGCCACACAGATCAGCGCTTCGTGCAGAGACCTCTGTCACTGAAGAGCACCCAGGGGCCTTTTTCATTAACCATGAAACTGGTTTTGGTTTTGCAATAACCATAAAATTGGCCACAACAAACCACAGAGGTCATGTCCTCTCACCCCGGTCCCTGGCTTCCCTTTCTTGCCCATGAGAGGGCTTGGGATACAGTGGGAGGATGTGTCTAGAACATCACTTAGTGACTATCGGTCAAGGTCACCACAGCTCCGCCTCTTTGTTGCTGGCTTTGTGAGAAGTAATAGGCCTCTTGTAAGGAGGGAGGGTTGGGATTATTACTTTTGCCTTAAGCAATTTCCCGAGAGGAAAACTGAACCCCAGGGGTCAGTGGCGAAAGCAGGGGAGTGAAGACCCGGCCCTAAGAGATACATCCTCCCATGCCCACGCCTGTCAGTCTAGGGGCATGTGCCCAAGTCCATTTATGACTTTGATATACCACTTAGGGCTTTTAGTCATCAAATAAAGACCATTTTTGACTGTGGTCTAAAAAACTGAAATCTTCCCAGACTGATCAGGATTGATGTAGGGTAATTTTCACAGAAAATGTAGGAGAATTCTGAGGAATTAAACAAGATTTAACAGAAAGGAGTGGGGAGGGAATCTCAGAGGGGAGGCGTCGGACTGGGTCTTCCTGAGTGGAGGGGGAAGAATCCAGAGATTCACAGGCAGCTGCCACCCAGAGCGGGTAGAGACCCAGGCTGCGCTCTCCCCTTTCTCTCCTGTCCCCTAGTCTCCCAAGCAGCCTGCCCCCAGGCCTCCGACTAACTTTAGCCCAACTATTACTGGGCTCGGAGTAGATGGAGCAACTGCGCCCATCCATCTGCCTGTGGGTGCTTGGTGGGTGTCAGCCATTAGCGGGGCTCTCCTCGGCCGGCGCCCAGTCCCAAACGCAGCTGAGCCTGGAGATAGCCTGCAGAAGGGACCTGGAGCTTGTGGTGCTCGGGTTCCCTAGTCCTGTTCGGAAGGTGGCGTCTGAGAGTGGACACAAGGCTCTTTTATGTTGTGGTTATGGGAATGGGAGAAGGACGGAAACGAATCTGTTCCCGAAAATAGTGCCTGCAGCTTTGACTGGGATGTTTTCCCGGCTGCTTTTCAAAGCCATCGGCAACGGCATATGGAAATGGTGAAATGAGGTATAATTTATCAAGCAGGCTGAAGGGGACCTTTCCAGGACACTGTAGGTATTTCTGTTTGGGTGCTGAAATATTTAGTTTTGAAATTATTAAGCAACACCCTCATCTTCTTGGCGATTTTGTCCTTTTGGTAATCTGAACAGAGTGCGTATGTATTTGTGCCTGCAAATTACCTTGGAAAATGCATATTATTTACTTGTTCTAAAGAGGCTCTTAGGCTCCGTTGTCTAAATAGGAAATTTGGATCTAATAAAATGGGACTATTATGGACTCCCAGACAAATAATAACAGAGGCTAATACCTTTAAAAAAATTCAAAAAAAATTTTTTAAAGAAGGTCATTTGGGTCCGATATCAGGACCAAATTCAATATAAACCTCTACAGCTCATTTCTTTCTTTCCCCAGTCTCCCACTTCTCACATAGTTGAGGTAAATCCCTGGATGCAAGAGAAAGTTCCTTCCTCTGCTCTGAGAAACAGCTGAGGCCTCAAGCCTCCTCAGTGAGAATGTCTCCTGTGACTGGGGCCCCTGGAAGCAACTGGGTTTGGCCTGAGCGTTGATTCTCCTGCATTTGCCCTGGCAGAGGGAGGGGACTTTATTGGATGGGAACCTCAGGGAAGCACAGGTCCAAGCCAGCTTGGTTGTGTGTCTCCCCTCTTTCCTGGGGGGTTTGCACGGCAGGCACGTAGTACCTTGGAGCCGTAGAGCGCTTCTGCCGTGGGCCCATTGCGCCCCTCACAGATACAGCCACCCATCTTCCTGGAGGTCCAGAACCTTGACTGTTCTTTGCTCACCTCCCCTTTCAAAGGCATATTGACTAAAAGGGGCTTTGGGACCGCCCCCCCCACCCCCCCAGCATATACCAATGTATTTTTCTTCCTTTGAACTCCTATAGTATTGAAACTCCTACAGCTAGGTTCAGTATCATGCCTGGTTCTCTTCTCTGAATTTCAGTTTTATCACCTGTAAAGTAAGCAGAGGTTGCCTTTCTTTTTCCAAGGTATCTTTTGCAGAATTTCAGTGGATAGAGCACTTACTGGTCAGACCACCCCCGCATCAGTCCTTCGGTGGTCCTCAGGGCCCCAGGGACATGAAGGGTCAGGGTTCCACAGGCTGCTGCGTCCCCAAGACTAGATGATTGCCAGGCCTTTCCGGCTCTAGGGTGGGGAGGTTTTAGGTATCTCATGGGCACATGGCCATCTCTGGCCTCTGGTGTTGGAAAAAGGTGGGTGAAGCCATTGGCTTTGGCCCCCCTACTGATTTGACCTCTTCAGACAGAAAGGCTTCAAAATTTGGGGCCTCCTAAGTCAGCCCATTAGAACATGCTTGGAGGGACCTTCTCCCCCATGGCGTGTTCCCAGAGGGACTGGGGTTTCCCAGGGCAACACTCACATTGTTCCCTGTGGAAGAACCAATTCCTTACATCTGTGGAGCACAGTGGCGGGTAGGGGTGGGCAACTGGTCTGCTTTAAGGGGCGTCAGGAGCTGAAAGATAGGCCCCAGGGAAACACCCAGCAAAGGGGCAGGCCTCACTTTCTGGAAACTTCCCCAATTGTTAGTCTCAGGAATCCTTCCTGGAGGATAGGAAAGATCAGCTTGCGCTGTGCAGGTCTCGGCTGGGCTTGGCCTCTTCTGCCGCCCCTCGGTGCCCGCGCCGCCCCTCGGTGCCCGCGCCGCCCCCCACCCTGGTCACATGACAGGCGGCTGCTTTCTTTGGAGCCCTTGGTTTCTTACATGGTAATGGATGAAAGAACAAATCTGTCCCACACAGGTAATCTTTGCCATCTTAATATTTGTTAAGCTTTTTGATTTACTGAAGAGTTAAAGTCATGTCAGGTCACAAAATTGCACA